>RJWM01033421.1:0-20639 GCA_004363535.1 Dasyprocta punctata
CCCCTGCCTTCTTAAACTAACCCTATGTTAAATTCTGCTCAAATGACCCAACTTGAATGTGCCATGCTTTCTGATAGGACCTTGAAAATACAGTCTGTCTTGTTCACTGTTGATCCTCAAAGTCCTGGCATAGAGAGAAACTGAATAAAATGCTGTTGTGTGAATGGAACTCATGACTCAACAAACAGATGAGTAATCTGAGTGCTGAAGGATGTGCAGGTGACTGCCTAGACTATAAAGTAGAGAAAGGTGTTCCAGAAAAGAAACTGAATAGAAAGTAAGGCAGAGACAGAGTAACTAAAAGAATTTTCTTTCCTCTGACCTGATTTTATTGGTACATTTTAGAGTCACATAGCGATTCCATTAGTCATAGAGAATTTGTACCTCCACGTGATACACTTTGTTTGTTTTTTCCATTTCTCTACTCTCCCTCCCTTCAACCTCTCCTCCCTTCCCTGCTCATAAAAGCCTTGTTTTCATTTTTCCTTCTTTTTCTCATTTTCTAAATTTCTGCTTCTTTTCTTTCTCCTTCTCCCCTCCTTTATGACCCTCCTCATATAAAGACTTTTTTCCTATTTCCCAATAATTATTATACATTTTGATCCTTATTTACACTTCTTTGATTTCTCACACCACCCCAGAGAAACAATGCGGTATTTACACGTGTGTCTGATTTATTTCTCTTAAGAGTATAATCTCAAGGTGCATCTCTTTACCTAGAAATGTCTCAAGTTTTATGGAAAGCATTACTCCATTGTATAAAAACTATATCTTTATCCATTCATCAGTAGATGGGCATTTGGGCTGTTTCTAAGATTTGGCTATTACAAACTGTGCCGCTATAAACATGGGCGTTCTTATTCACTGTGGTATGATGTTTTTAATTCTTACCTAGAAAGGGAATAATTGGGTCAAATGGAACCTCAAGTCCTAGTTTTCTGAGGAATCTCCACACTGATTTCCACAGTGGTTGCACCAGTCTATAATCCCACCAACAGTGGAGAAGAATTCTTTTTCCCCCACAACCCTGCCAGTATTTATTACTGGTTGATTTCTTGATGATAGCTATTCTTTCTGGGGTAAAATGGAATCTCAGTATTGTTTTAACTTGCATTTCTTGTATGACCAATAATGCTGAACTTTTTTTGTATATTTATTTGCCTTTTCTGCTTCTTCATCTGAGAAGTGTCAATTTCAGATGCCCTTTTTTTGATTGGGTTTTTAAATTTGGAAGGTTTGAGTTTTTGGGGGGGTTTCTTTGTATATCCTAGGTAATAGTCCTTTGTCTGAGGAAAAGCTGGTAAAAATTTTTTCCTGCACTGAGGGTTGTCTCTTTACTTCATTGGTGGTTTCTTTTGCTGTGCAAAAACTTTTTAACAAGACGAGATGCCAGTTGTTGATTCTCTGTGATAGTTCCTGTGCAATCAGGGTATCATAATGTCTTTGCCTACACCAATGTCTTCAGGAGTTCTATCTATTTTATCCTCTAGCAGACTTAGTGTTTCTGTTTTAATATTTAGATCTTTGATTCATGTTGATTTCAGTTTAGTGCATGGTGAAAAATATGAGTCTAATTTTAATCTTGGTCATGTGAAAAGCCAGTTTTTCCTGCACCATTTATTAAAGAGACTTTCTTCCAGTGAATATATTTGGCACCTTTGTCAAAGATAAGGTTGTTAAGTATGTCTGGAATTGTAGCTACATCCTCTAATCTGTTCCACTGATCCTCTGGTCTGGTTTTTTTTTTTTTTTTTTTTTTTTTTAATCACAGTAGCTTTATAGAACAATTTCAGGTCAGGGACCGTGATGCTCCCAGCCTTGCCTTTGTTACCCAGAATTGCATTGTTATTCTAGGTCTCTCCCAGTTCCAAGTGAATTTTAGGATTATTTTCTGTAATTATATGAGATATGCTGTTGGAATTTTGATGGAAATTGCATTAAATCTGTATAACAATTTTGAAAGTATGGCCATTTTCACTATATTGATTCTTCTTACCCAAAAGCAAGGGATATCTTTCCATTTTCTGATAACCTTTTCAATCTCCTTTTTCAGAGTACTGTAATTTTCCATGTAGAGATATTTTACTTCTTTCATTAGAATGATTCCTAGGCATTTAACTTTTTTGGATGGTATCATGAAAAGTGTTTCCCTAATTTCTCTCTCAGTGATTTTGTTGTTTGTGTCCAAGAAGGCTATTGATTTCTAAGTGTTGACTTTGTATCCAGCTGTGCCACAGAATTTGGTTGTTAAATCTAGAATTCTTTTGGTGGAGCTTTTGGGGTCTTCTGTGTAGAGTAGCATGTAGGATTTTTATCATGAATGGGAAAGACATCCCCTCATTCGTGGTTTTATTTTAAGACAGAGTCTTATTATGTAGTCCAGGCTGACTTTGAACTCACTTATGTAGCCTAGGCTGTCCTCAAACTCACAGCAATCCTCCTGTCTCAGCCTCCTGAGTGCTGGGATTGCAGGAATGCATCACCATGCCCCACTTTAGAGTATCGTGTCATCTGCGAATAGTGATAATTTAACTTCTTCCTTTCCTATCTTTACTCTTTTTATTTCTTTCTCTTATCTAATTGCTCTGGCTAAAGTTTCCAGAACTATATCGACTAAAAGTAGTGACAGGAACAACCTTGTCTTGTTCTTGATTTTAGAGCAAAAGCTTTTAGTTTTTGTCAATTTAGTATGATGTTGTTTTTTGGTTTGTCATAGATGGCTTTTATCAGCTTGAGATAAAGACCATCGATTCCAATTTTCTGTAGGGTTTTTATCATAAATGGGTGTTAGATTTTGTCAAGTACTTTTTCTGCATCTATTGAGATGATCGTTGGTTTTTGTCCTTGGCTCTGTTAATATGGTGTATTACATTTATTGATTTGCATTTGTTGACCATCCCTGCATCCCTGGGATGAATCCTATTTCATCATGGTGCATAATATTCTTGATGATTTGCTGGATTCTATTTGTTAATATCTTACTGAGGATTTTTGCATCTATGTTCATTAGGGAGATTGGTCTGTAATTCTCTTCCTTAGTTGGATCCTTCCCTGGTTTTGGTATCAGGGTAATGCTTGCTTTCAGGAACGAATTTTGGTGTATTGCTTCCCTTTCTATTTCATTAAAGAGTTTGAGAAACAGTGGTATTACGTCTTTTCTAAATTTCTTGTAGAATTCATGGTGAATCTGTAAGGGTCTGGACTTTCCTTTGTTGGTAGATTTCTAATTATATCTTCAATTTCATTGATTGATATTGATTTATTTAGGATTTTTATATCTTCTTGATTCAGCTTTGGTAATTCATACATATCTAGGAATCTGTCCATTTCTTCTGCCATTTCCATCTTATTAGAATACAAGTTCTTGAAGTAGATACAGATGATCTGGATTTCTGCAGGACCCATTGTGATTTCACCCTTTTTATTCCTATTTTTTGAATTTGAGTCTTTTCTTTCCTTTTTTTGATAAGGTTGGCTAAGGGTTTGTGAATTTTATTTAATCTTTCAATGAATCCACTCTTTGATTCATCGATTCTTTGTATTGTTTTCTTAGTCTCCTATGCATTAAGTTTTACTCTGATCTTTATGATTTCCTCCCTCATATAAGTTTCGTGCTTGGCCTGCTCTTCTTTTTCTAGAAATTTGATGATTATCGTTAAATTGTCTATTTGTGCTTGCTCTGTTTTCCTGATATGGGTTTTCACTGCTATAAATTTCCCTCATTGGACTGCTTTCATTGTGTCCCATAAATTCTGGCATATTGTATTGCCATTATCCTCTAATGCTAGAAGCTACCATCTAATTTCTTCTTTAACTTCATCTGTGACCCACTGGTTGTTTAGGAAGGTGTTATTTAATTTCTATGTATTTATGAAGTTCTTGTGGTTTCTTCTGCCATCGATTTCTAATTTCATTGCATTGGTCTGATAATATGCATGGGATAATTTCTTTTGCATTTACTTGCTTACATAAGCACGTATATGGTCTATTTTGGTGAACGTCCCATGTACAACAGAGAAGAATGTGTATTCGGATGTTGTGGGGTGGATATCTACTAAATCCTTTTGTTCAAAAGTTTAAGCTCTAATACTTCATTGTTGATTTTTTTGTCTGGTTGATCTATTTGTGATAGTCTGGAATAGAGATTCCCCCAATATAATTTTATTAGTGCTGATTTAATTTTTCATGTCCATTAATATTTGTTTTATATAGTTGGGTATGCTGGCATTTGTTGCATATATATTTACGAGTGTTACTTCTTCTTCTTGGATTGTTTCCTTTACAAGGATGTAGTGACTAGCTCTCTCACTCTTAATCAGTCTTGGTTTGAAATTCACTTGGTCTGCAAATAGAATAGCTACCTCTGCTTTTTCTCTAGGTTCCTGTCACATGAATTATTGTTTTCTATCATTTGACTTTCAGTCTGTGAATTTCTTTTTGAATTAAATACACAAATTAAATATTTTTGAATTAGACATACAAAATCTTGCTTTTTGACCCATTTTACCAGTCTGTTTCTTTTGATTGGTGAATTGAGACCAATAACATTGATGGTCATAATTGATATATATTGACTTACTCTTGTCATGTAATTTATTATCCTGTTGTTGTCTCCCCCCATCCCTGTTTAATTCCTTTCCTTGCCTGGTGGATTCATCCTGCTGGGGTTCATGTAGTTGTGGTCCTTATTCTCTCTAGAATGTCCTTCAGAACATTTTGGGGTGCTGGTTTGGTGTTCATGAATTTCCTTATGTGTTTTTGTCACAGAAGTATCTTATGTCTTCATCAACTTTGAAAGATAATTTTGTGGGGTACATCAATCTGTATTGGTGGTTGTTTTCTTTTAGGGTTTGAAATACTTCACTCCAAGCTGTCCTCGACTTAAATGTTTGTGTTGAGAAATGAGCTGTAGTTCTGATGAGCTTTCCCTTACAGGTGATCTGTTTCTTTTCTCCAACAGTTTTTGATATTCTCTTCTTATGGTGAGTTTCTGGAATCTTGACTATTATATAACTTGCTGTACATTTTTTCGATCATGGCTATTTGGAGGTCTATGTGCCTAACTTATCTGTATGTCAAATTCTTTTTCCCAGCCAGGGAAGTTTTCTGCCATGACATCTGTGAACAGGTTCTTTATATCATTTGTGCTATCTCCTTTTTCATTGCCTCCAATCAATCTTATGTCATTCTTCTTCGCATCATCTAGTAGCTGCTAGATTGATTTCTCATGGTCCCTGAATATTTTTAAGAAATCTTTTCTTTCATGATCACTAACACAGCCTGTCCTCTATATCTGAGATTGTGTCCTCACATTGGTTTATTCTGCTGTAGATACTGTCAATGGATTTTTTAGTCTCCAGGATATCTGTTTGAATCTGTTTTATGGATTCCATTTTTTTCTTATGTTGGACATTCATAATTTTCATCATTTTCTTAAGCTCCTCTATTTTTTTTATCCATATCTGCTGTAGGGTCATTAAGCCTGTTTTTCACTATTGTTATCAGTTCTGTAGTTATCTCAGAAATCATTTCTGATTTGACTTTTTTCTAGAGCCTTGCTTGTTTGCTTTGTTGTTACCGTGTAAGAGAGGCCAGGTGGGTAGCTTTCAGATTGTCGCACCTCACTGCCCTCTCCATTTGTCTTTGATGAACTAGATGCCTGGGATTGCATCTTGTTTAAGTGCCTTCTCACTTTTTATTTTTTTCTTTAATTTCTGGGTTGATGCTTGTAAATTGCCTATGATGAGTAGCTTTATTGCTAATAATTAGAACTCTTAGGAAATGACTACTTCTCAGAAGTGTCTTCCAGGTGTAGCTAGCTTTTGCATTTTGAATCTGTTGTAAGTTCCTACCTCTTCAATTTATTGGGGATGAGAAGTTGCTGCCTACTTGGCCCGGTCCCTGGTTCTTTGGCACTGGCCTACAATGTTTTCTATGACCCTTAAGCAGTCTCAGTCTTGTTATACCAGGAAGAACAGCTGGTTAGAACAGTTATGCCACTTTGGCTAAAGTTGTACAATCAGCAATAACAGTGGCACCAAATGCAACGTAGAAAATGCCAAACTGAGGTAACCATTAGTATGCCACCTTTAGCTACATGAACAAGATTTGTGGTTATATAACAAAATCTAAAACAAATCATAAAATTGTATGCAATAAATAATAACAATTTTACCCTTGAGGAGAAGATGTAAAAGGGTTTAGGGGAAAAACAGAGTAATAGAAGAAGAGGAGAAGATTAGAAGCAAGGGTGGAGGATAAAGGAGGGTCATGCAAACTTTGGGAAACTGGTGCAGAATATGGGAGGGAAAGAGAAAAGGAAGAAGTAAAAGGAAGAACCAAACAACAACTGCAAAAAACCCTAAAAACCACATTCACACTCATATAAAAATAAGATCAAACAATGAAACAAAACAAAAACAAAAGCAAGAAAAGAGAGAGAAAAATGTTCACTTCCAGGTTTGTCTCTGTTGTCACTGGTAGACAATGTGTGGAGACAGAGTCCAGATCCATGTTGATTTATCCCAGCCACGCAGCAGTAGCTGTATGGCAGGGCAGTGGATAATCTCAGTGAACCTGAAGCTTCAGGTTAAATTCTGGCTGTGAGGCTGTAACCAGACTCACAGCCCACAGTAGTCAGCTCGCTGTCTGTGGATTTGAACTCAGCTGGGAGCCACTAGGTGGACCCAGCTGTTGTTCTGAGTTCTGAGCTCAGTTGGTCCCTCTCCAAGATGGCTCGTTGCCTATTGCCATCTCCCATGGGACAGCTGAATTGGTGCCACTCATTATCCAGTGCAATCCAAAGTGTCCACTGCTCCTTTGCCCTGCTGAGTGTCTCTGTGGAAGCCTCTGGTGTTGCCAGCAGCCACAGGTTTGAAGCACTCCTCCTATATGGTGAGTCCTGATTCAAGGAGAAGCCTCCACCTGCCACCTCCTTCATCTTCATTGAAGTTTCTACTTTTGCTGTCCCCATGAGATTCAATTTTCACTTCAGATCCTTCCTTGGTCCACAGGACCCTCTTCCCTCCTTCTGCTATATTCTTGTGTCTGGACACCAAATCTTGGAGAGTCTCTTTCTCTGCTGCTCACCACTCCCACGTCTTCCTGAAGTCTCACCAAAAGAAATAAATTGTGTTTAAATTGTGAGTTTGTGAGACAGTGAGAAATGAGTCTGAAGAGGAAAGACAGGACAAGTTTTTCCTGAAGTCCTTATTGGATACACTGTTGAATTAGGTTATTTTCCTGTGAGCAAGGAAGACAAAATATCTTAGTTGGTTTGAACCAAACTTGGGCAGCTATAATAACAAAAGTACTATAAATTGGGTTGCTTGTACAAAACAGGCATTTATTTCTTAAATTAAAGAGGCTGGCAGTGCCACAATCAAGGTGTCAGTAATTTCCATGTCTGGTTAAGGCTTGCTTTCTAGTTTGTAGAGGGCACCATGTCACTATCCTTTCCTAGTGAAAAGGCCAAAGTTAGAAGGGCACTAATCCCAGTTGAAGGCACTAATCCTATATAAGGGTATGAATCCCATATAAAGGCACAAATCCATTCAAAAGGTGAAACCTAACCATTTCCCAAAGACCTCACCTCTTAATACTATAATACTGGGGATAAACTTCAGCATATAAACTTGATGGGGTGGGGAGCAAGCATTTAGGCTATAATAAGGAAGAAAAGTTACGTGACTATATGTATATTTTTGAAAAAATTACAAACATATGGTGTAGATCCTTTCAGGAACCTTTTGACTTTATAATAAAATTGTAAAGCAGATTTGAAAATTACAGGAAAAAATAGAAAAAGGAAACTGTAAGATACCTGGATGCAGGTCATGGGGAGGACAACCAGACACCAGCCCCTTCCTGTTAGTCAGCACCATTCACAGTTTGCAGGGAGGAGAACAAGAAGTCAGTCACTTCCTGTGAGTTGGCTCCATGCATGGGCCATGGGGAGGACAACCAGATGCTGCCAGCTCCTCTTGGCATGTGGGCTGGGAGACAAGAAGAGCCAAGTTCCCCCAAACCCTCTGTGAGTGGCCAGTTGATCTGGAGAAACACAGCCTGAGATGTTAGCTATTGAGGCAAAACACAACTCAGTGCTTATAGTTTTTGGTGTTTCATTGACTTTGCAGGCCTAAAGCTGGTGATCTGATCATCTATTTATAGGATGACAACACACAGTATGGCATCTATGGGGGATCTCCTTCCGAGGGTGGTAGCCATTGTTAATCCCGTATTATCTTGTTTTGAAGTCCTGTATTGTTTTCATTGTTTTGTTTGGTTTTGCTTTTTTCTGTTTTGTCTTGTTTGATTTTGTTTTATCTGATGGCATGGTCAGCTATTTCAAGGATAACAAGATATATTATGGTAGCTATTTTAGACTTTCTATTATCTTATTTGGAAGTCCTGTATTGTATTCATTTTTTATTGGTTCTATTCTATTCTGTTTTGCTTGATTTTTTTATGTCTGATGGTATGGGCAGCTATTTTGAAGGCAATAAGAGGCATTATAGTACCATTGTTGATTTCCTATTATCTTGTTTTAAAACCCTGTATCACTTATACTGTTTTTTTTATTGGGTTTATTCTGTTTTATTTTACTTGGTTTTAGTCTTATTAAAATAAAGAATTAAAAAAAAAAGAGAGACCTGGAATTCGAAAACCAACTGATCTTTCTTTTGTAGTTTAGAGAATAACCACCCACACAAATGTTTTGTTTGCTCTAGTGCTCACTACTCTAGGGCTAATAATTCATGTAGTCCTCAGGCAAACCCATGAAGCATGTGCTTTTCTGATCCCTATCTTAGAGATGAAGCAATTGAGGCACAGAGAGGATAAGTTTCTTCTCCACATCACATGACTGCTAAGACGGACCAGTGACTCAAGCCAGGAAATTAGATATCACTTCCCATATGTTACTACAACATATTGTATTTGACTTTCACTTTTTTGGTCAATGTTGGGGATTAAAACTAGGTCTTCCTGTATGCTAGGCAAGTGCTCTACCACTGAGCTACCTCCCCAGCCTTTTCACAGTTTCTGTACTGATATCTATTATTGTAACACTCACAGGTCTAAATGGAAGATGACATGTAAAATATTAATCACTTGATATTAACTTTTAAAATACAGAAATCCTTCTTCCAATTTCACAAATGATTATATTGTTTTGCATATTTCTGTCTTTGTTTGAAGCAATTATCATTTTAAAATGGGCGTATACCTGGACTGGTTGATTGTGATAATCTGTCTACAATTGCATATCAAAAGTGTAGATTTATAATCCAAATAGGGCTGATCATAGCCCTTGAATTAAATTACATGTATGGAGCATCAATCATGTGGGTGTAGGGTTGAGTTGCCAATGACCATCTTTCCTGTCACTTGAACTGAATGCCTATATGCCAAGAGAGAAGGAGGCCAACATAAATAAAATTAAACAAGCAAAAGACAAAAGTAAGCATATCTAAAAAAAGCAGAGAAATGTAGATTATAAGAGAGAGAATGAGAAAGTGAGAGTGAACTCTGGTTAGTTGTTTCAGATCCTTGATCCAGCTGTGCTTGAAGTCTTACTCTTGGCCTTTCCAGTCATTCAAGCCATAATTTTCCTTTTTGTTCCTTAAAATAATTTCAGATGGTGTTTTACTCTTTACAACTGAATGAAACTACAGAATTGGTACTAGAAATAGGTCATTGCTAGAGAGAGATAATCTCAAAAGAAGAGTTGGTTGAGTATGAATGTGGCACAGGATGGTGAGGACTCTTCTACAAAGTACAGGGAAGCTGACAATCCTTGTAGTGTTTTCTGAAACATATGGTTTAACAGTCACCTCTTGTTTCTTTATACTCAGATCAGGTGCCCGCTGAGACTCGAGCTTTAGGGGGATCATCAAAATTTCAGGATGTTGTCTGCTTCTTGCATGTCTTTCAAGAAAAGAAAAAGCTTTGGTATAAATTGGTCCCTCTGAAAGCAGAAAGAAAATAATATATAACTTCATTAAGAGATACCTTTCTCCCATTTGGATATGCGAATAATCTAAGACTGCTGTGGATCAGATAATCAGGCACCTTGTGCAACTGCAAAAGCCAATATCTATGCTCAAGCTAAAGTTAGTGTAGCAGAGGCTAGGAGGTGGGAAACAGTAGGGGATATGACTGAGACTCAGGAGGGATTGGGGAAAGTCTGACACTTTAAGCCCTTTCCGGAACTATCCTACTGAGAGCTTGCTGGCAGTAAGGAAAGTAATTCATTCCATAGTAAAGAGCCAATCAATGGGACTCAACATAGGCATAAGGCTAGATTAGTTCTGCCTCAATATCTCAGCCTGAATCATTAAGAAGCCTTACCTGAGGGCTAAGACTGGATGTTAAGGAATAAATGGATAAAGGATCTGGCCAACAACAAAGGATGTGACAAGATTTGTGGCATTGTTCACCTGCAGATGTATATTCAGACCGTAGGTGACTGGGGTTTTACAGAAACCCCAGTCATCTACTGAATTGGCCAGAGATACCAACCCTAAGCAACTTAGAGTTGCTAGGTTTCTAAGGCAACAAGACAAAAAAGAAGAGGGATGCTAAGGGATTGCCTCCTAGTATGTATTTGAGGCACGACATTGGAGAATAAAGAGTTTGGGGGATCTGTCTGCAGAACCAAGCCTGGGGAGATAAGATGGACCCATTGCCAGGGTTGTGTAGACATTAGGTGGAGACACTTTTGAAATTACATGTGCTGAGGTGTGTACATCTGTCAAGTAGTCAGGAGAGAAATGCAGTTGACATCTGTACTTACTGTATGGATCAGCCCTTTATTTTCTATGAGGGAACCACCTCTCTCTCAACTCATTAGATTCTTGTGGGATTATTAATCACAGTATATCTCCTGGCTGTATGAGTGGTGAGTGACCTAGACCTGACTAGCAATGGCCCAACTCCTTGTCCATGGTGAATGGACATTGTACAAATACACTTAACCAGAGGATTTTTGTGAGATTTTAGATCACATAGATGCAAGTAGTCTGTCTTCCACTTGAATTATGGAATTATAGGCAAAACAAGTGGGCATAGAGTTGTTTCCTTGTCCACATTTCTTGGGATAGGGTTAGAGTATACAAAGTATACTTATAGTGAAAGAGATGTGAGCACTCTAGAAAGAAAAGCAGAGACAGAATGAAACAAGAGAGAATGGAGAGAAAGAGAGACAGAAAAAATGACATTATTTGAACCCCTGTCCCTGAACTCACTTTGAAAGTTTTGTGAGCAAATGTGTTCGTTTATTTCCCTTTAAACTACTATTGTTTTCTTTCACTTGCTACTAAGAGTCATAAAAACTTAGTATAAAATCTTGAGTTACAATCTTTGCTGCTCAAAATTTTGTGCCTTCTGTTTAATTTCTTTGCAACATGTAATAATGTATTACAATCATATAAGAAAGATCCGAGACTTTCCTAATTTTCTGCTTTCTATGCAATTTATTATCTGTTCAAATGCTCAAGTGTTTTAAAATTCATGTTTATTTTAAAATCTCGCCCCAAAATGCAGGTAGTTGTGGGTAATTTCATCTATCTTATCTATCTATCTATCTATCTATCTATCTATCTATCTATCATCTATCTACTTCTTTCACATTGTGAAAATACTTGAGGTATAATTTTCTAATTCATGACTTTTTTCAGTTATGCCTTTGGTTATGGTTTTCATTCTATTTGCATTGGTTTCTCTTTCCAAAAATATACATGTTGGATCCTTATAAATTGAAAAAGGTGGAAAATAGCTTAAAAAGAATCAGATGACAACCTAAAGAGCATCAATTAGTGGATTAAAATCAACTACCCAGATTTTGTGTTGGGACAGATCTTGAACTATTTAGCAGTTTCATGAACATGAAAATACCTTTATTACTATGATGCTATTTTCTTATATTTTAGCTCCTTCAAATTCATGGATATTTTAAGAGAAATTTTAGATTCTGGTTGCCATTTAGTGTTGGAAGTCTTTTGGCTTAAAAGCCAGATGAAATTTTGTGTACTTTGTGTTTGCAAAAGTCACTAAACTAATTAATGAACCAGCATTATTGAGCACCTTTTATTTGCCAGACACTGTGCTTGATAGGCTAAAAAGTTGAATAAAATGCTATTCCAATTTCTAAAGATCCAGCCATCTAGTTGGGTACGTGGACATGTAAAACAATGAACTATGAATGCATGATGAATGCATGATATACACACAGTGCTCTGAGAGCAATCTGGAGAAGGCTTCATGGGGGCGGTATGAACATTTGTGTCAAGCCTTGTAAAATCAGTAAGAGTTTACCAACTAAATAGAGAAGAGGCACCAGCATGTTGCTCTGTTTATCTCTGTCCTGTGCTCTGGTAACACAGTGTGATTGGGGCTCAGTCTACATATTGACATTTTATTTTTTAAATTTTGCTTCACTGCTGTTAAATTTCATAGTGTTTTCTACTGAGTGACAGACCTACATGTGTGGGATTATATGGGCAGCTTTGCCTCTCTCTAGGATAGTTTAATTTCTTTTTCTCTGTCCTCACTGGGAATGGGGTTGCTATGTTCTCACACATTTTAATTTGCTTGTCTATTATAATATTTATATAATTTCGAAGAAGTAATTATTTACATAACCAGAAAGTGGGAAAGTTTGAAAGGATAACCTAGTGTAAACTTTCCATCTCTGCTACTATTTTATAGCTGAGAGAACTACACAGTTAAATAGGAACTGAAAGGAATAATAATAACGATGATGATTGAATAGCATAGTACTGATAGTTTCACAGATGTTTTCATAAACATCATGACATTTCATGTTCACAAAATCCTCTAAGTCTAATATTATTATTATACCCTGTTTGTTAGTAAGGAAATTAAATTTTAGCGATGCCAAGTTATTTGTTTAAAAATATCATATTAAATCTCTGGACTTTCAGTCTGGTACTTTCCGTGTTATGCAATGACATCTCTCTGTTTTTTGTTGGTTTAACTGAGTTCCAGTTTAAAACACATTCCAAAATGACAATCTTAAAAAAAAACCTTTATGAGAAAATTCACAAATGGTATCTAGCAGCAATGCATAACTTCTTGTATTTCTTATAATCTGCTTCACAAGTGATACTTCCCACAATACACGGCTTTGTAGTACTGATTAGTTTGTTTATATGTTTTGTGTTGTCTGAGTAAAAAGATTTGTTCCTGTTCAAAATCTAGTAAATTTCTTTTGCCTATCTCTTTTGTGACTTCTCTGAAGTTGACCAAACTGTCAGCTCTTTCCTGTCTCTCTCTGGCAGACTGCCAGATTTCATTTATCATGCCTTAGGCTGTTCTCTTCAGCCATTGCAGCCGAATTTCTACAAAAATCTTATCAACAGTGTGTTGCAATGTCAGTGGCCTCTGTTACTAATGCTTTCTCTTCTTTTAAAAAGAACACTAAGACTCTGTCTTAATGTATTTGCTGCTGCTGTAACATAATACTTGAGATTGAGTAATTTACCAAGAAAGGCTGGACATCTAAGATTTCATTTGAATGAGAAAAGAATCCATTTATGAGGCTTCTCTTCCATGACTCCAATGCCTCCCATTAAGCCCATCTCCCTACATCGTCCCATGGAAGAATTAGACTCAACATGAGTTTGTGTGACAAAGTACATGCAGATCATAGCAGACTTGTTTTATGGAATGGGCCATGCCATCTTTCTGCCATGAATGGCCAGGCTTTTCTCATGTATTTACTAAAAACACACCTTGAGCAGTGAAAGACACTTCCAGTCTTTAGTGAGGTAGTCCCATTGCTCCCTATATCCCTTGCTCCTTCAGTTCCCACTAAATCCCTAACAGGAGTGAAGTAGTATTGAATGTCTACCACAGGCTGCTGAGACAGAGTCCCATCTTGGAGTCCTGATCATGCCACTTTCTGCTTGGGTCATTGTGGGCAAACCTTTATGAGCCTCATCTGCAAAATCAGATCACATTGCACATATCTATCTGACGAAATTGAGCAGATAAAATTAGATAGTGTAAATTGTCTAGAGCAGTGCTAGGCACACGATGTTAATTTAACTGAAGTTTCTTTTTGCCATTATGCTAACCATTCAGTTGAATGTCCCAAATTCATCAAAGTTCTCCCCCTCTTGAAACAATACAAACCAGATTTTTTTTTGCCTCAATTCTGTATTTCTTGAGCAACTTGATCCAATTCTCTCCTCCTAAATATTTTTGCATATTCTTCTTAAGAATTCTAGGCCCTACCACTCTATGGTGTCTTTAGATTGGAGAAAATGATCTCTGGGTCATTCCTCTGATATGTTTTGTCACTTCTTATTTCCACAGAAGCTTTCTACTTCTACACGTAATCTTATTAAACAATTCCCAAGAAGTAATATTGATTAAGATTATGGAAAAACTGGTATCTGTCACTTTACAGCAATATGCTCTGGCAGTTCTGTTGTTTGATTACTTTTTTTCTAAGTTCTTAGGAAATGTATTCAAATAAATATTCTTCAGTATTTCTTCTTATTCACAATAATTTTATAGGCTGGTTGATTACTTTCACATTTACTTCCTTTGATTGAAGGTTTGTCAAATTCTTCCTCCAAATCTAAAACTTCCTTTTATATTCAAGATATTTGCTATTTAGCAAGCATTTATTGATAACAGTAACTGTAAATAAATCCTAGGATTTAAGAACACTAAGGTAGATAAGAGATTGCTTGTCCTTCAAAGAAGTCCCAATAAGTAAGTTGTCCCTGCCTTATTTTTAAAAAGATACTCATATCTTTTTATTTTTATAATCACAAAACTTAGCTTCTTACACAAATGAGTATATAGTCCTGTATCCCTGGATTAACCTAAGGCCTACAGTAAGATAAAAACTTAATTTCCAGAAGAAGTGGTTTGTGACATGGATATAATTGCTGATATTTGCATGTGTTTATTTTGAAAGATGTCTTGTTTCAAGTTAGAACATTTAAGAGTGGACTATGTACTTGGTGTTTGGCTACCATAATTGCTACAGATTGCCTCTTTTAGAAACATCCAGTCAGAAGTGATTTGACAGTTAAATGGAACAGGGGAGAGAAAAACAGAATCTCAAGAAATCTTCTAAGACAGTAATAGCCCCTGTCTGGAATTTTCTTTCTTTTGGGGAAGTTTCTGCAGTTAATTAGAGTGCAGCAGGACCAGAGGGAACTCTGTCTACATGAGGCGAGGTGATGGTCACTCCAAGTCTGTCTCATACTGTTTTTCCCCTTACCAGCCTTTGAGTTGAGACATGGAAGGGCTTCTTGTAAATAAAAATATTTGGTCACAGAATTTTATTGCCACAAGGGATGCTACAGATCATTGTATCACAGAGGGTCTCAAGCTTTTCAAGTTAAGAATCTCTTTTCAACCTGAACATGCTTTGGGTTCCCATAGAGAGGTGCTCAAATTTATAGCCTTCATGGATTAGGAGAGTATGTAATGATACTATGCCACTATGAGTTTAGTATTTTTTTTAACTTTAAAAAGAATAAAACCCAACAAAATAAAACAGAGTAAAGCCAATCAAAACAAAGAGTGAAAGTGGTCCAGAACTTCAAAGTGGGGTAATAGGAAATCAGCAATGGCTACCATAGTATATCTTGCTACCTTCATCATAGTTGTCCATTCCATCAGACATAGTAAAATCAAACAAAGCCAAACAGAATAAAACCAATCAAAACAGAACACTGGATAAAACAACACAATAAACCGAACAAAACAAAACAGTGAGAATGATATTGGATTTCAAAAACAAGGCAGAAGGATATTCCCCATATTTGCTATATTGCATACTGCTGTCCTCCTAATAGATGCTCAGACTACCAGCCTTAGGCCTGCAAAGTCAATCAAACAACACAAGTATTTAGTTGTTTTTTTTCCCTCAGTTGTCAACTTAGCCTGTTCTCCAAACTAGCCAGTTGCTTACCAGGGGTGAGAGGGCGCTTCTTGATTCTCAGCCTAATTGCTAGTTGGCTCATGGGAAGAGCAAACTGTTTTCTCTCTTCCTGGGCCCTACATGGTTTGCACAACTTACCAGAAGGGCAAAACTGGTTTCTTGAAGTGCTGTTCCCAGACCCAGCAGGGCTTCTACTGATTCATGGGAGGGGCGAACTGGCTTCCCTCTTCCTGGGCCCCACATGGTTTGTGCCTCAGTAATCTTTTTATACAAAATAGCTTCGTTAATTAGAATAGGAATTACATGTATTTGAAACAAACAGCTATGCCTGCATCTGTAACCTGCACTGTAAATTTAAAAGTCCCATGGACTCGAAGTCCCTTAGGGACCTCTGTCTTGGGAACCATTTGGCTAATCCGGGGATGGCTAAACTTTTAGAGATAAGTGCCCAAACTGCGACACCCAAACCCACTGATTTATCACAAAGTGCCAACACTGCTATTAAACCTAAATACTGAGATTTTAGTTTAGAAAAAAGCAACTCACACATTAATATCATTTGTCTTAAAAGAAAAACTGAATAACAGAACTTTCAATGCTACAAATGGCTTTTTATGGAAAGATACAAAGTTTGCATTTGGTGTACTTTTGCATAACTAATGTGGCCTTTGCTATTGTATGCATGCTAACAGTCTGTCAAAACTTGGCTACTTGGCTCTTATGCCAACAGAGAGGGTTCTGAGTGCCTGCTGTGGCATGGGTGCCGTAGGTTCACCACCACTGTTCCAATCTAATCTCAGGTTTTAACAGATAAATTAAATGTGGCTCATGGATATTAAGTGACTTTATAAGGCCACAATTCACTGGCGGCAGAGGCCACATTGTTGAGACTTTTTCTGTTGTACCATAGTAGTCTTCAGTTGTTCTGAAATTATTATTCACCCAGAAGAGCAAAGAGAAATACCATAAATGAAGTAGCTTGGAGGAAACTTACATGCATTCCATACATGGGAAGGCACGATCCTAGATTTAACAACAACAACAACAACAACAACAACAACAACAACAATAGCAGCAGCAAAAACTTTCAGTTATTTAGATTGTAAGTACAATTCTTGCATGATTTTTCTTATTTGCAATTAACATTTCTTGAGGATCATAAAAAAGTAGAGACTGGTGTTAGGTACTTTTTAGGTACACAGCAATCTTGAAAAATATTAAACTTCTGGTCCTCCAAAACACAGAGAAAATTTTAAAACCCTAAAGTGTTATGGATTTTTGGCAATGTACAACATAAAAGTCAGCAAGAATGAACATTTTCAACTTCTGCCAAGTTGCAAGAAGCAGTTCTGGCTGCTGAATTGAGAAAAGAAATAAGGAAAATCATCAGCCAAACAATATATTATAATATTGTCAGAGAAGGAGTATATGAAAGACATTAAAAAGCCGTTCAGTATTAGAATTTCTCAACTCATTGGGGAAAGGTGAAAAGAACAATAGATATATCCTGAATATTTTTCATTGTTTAGATACAAGTAGGTGTCTCAAGGATGGCCAGGTGTTCAGCCAGATTTTCTGTGAAAGATGAACATGGGGTTAAATATGTTGAACTGAGTGCAAATCAAATTCATACTCTCCCTGGATGACCTATTTCTGCCAGTAGTGCATTGGTTTAAAAAACTTCAGGGGTTCAAGAGATTATTCTTGGGCACTTGTGGGTCAGAATGGCTCTGGAGAGTCTGGGTTGAGGAAGATTCCCATGAAAATGTGGGCCATTTTGGGGGTAAATCCGGGGTAGTCCAATCTTATTTTTTATGTGGACATGGTAATCATGAGGGTTCATTCAGTTAGAGCCAACAGTCTTCAGAAGATCAAAGTTTTATCCAAGCCTTATTACATGTGTCGGTTTTTCCATAGATAAATGATCTGTCTTATGACTAAGGTTTGCAATCCTCATCACAAACGATTTGAAACTATGAGTTTAAGAACTCTTAGGGAGGATAGGACCAAACACACCAAAATCCATTTCCATCATTGAAAGATGTAGCTCAGCCTACATTGTCTTTGGGAGATAGCACATTGGGGTCTTAAACAAGGAAAGCAGAGATACACTAATCACTGTTGACATAAAGCTGTGCAAACAGATCAGAGTGAATTCCATAGCCCCTACAGCTGTGTATAATAAAACTACAGTCTAGAGAGTGTTATTTTGCATCCAGCTTTTCCTCTCTTTCACTTCCCAGACTCTCAGGAGTCACAGGGAGGGAATAGTGGTGTTTACCATGGTACACAAATCCTTTTTCTTCCCATTAATTGACCCTATGTGCTGGAGAGCTGGCAGCCTTTCTAAGACGGACTGAGAAAAGTGGGTTGGTTAACAGGAGCATTTTCATGGCAGGCAGATTTGGTTGCCATGGTGAATTCCTTATGCATCTGAAGAGTGGCTCCACTGTTCCTGGCTAGGGATCACTTGCGTTCACCCAGGCATGGCCCACGCAAGAAACCTAGAAACCAGGCTAGCTGGTGTGGCTAAACCATGAAACTTGAATTAGAAGACAGAAAAACTATCTCATTCACTGCATTTCCAGGAAGACTACTTCTTGGATTAAAAAAAAAAAAAGAGAAAGCAGTCAGAGAAGAGTTTGGGCACTAGGAGTTGAGGCACTAATGACAAGTTGAGGAGAAGAGAGAGGGATATGGGAGAACAGGACAGAAAAATAAGGTGACTGTGGTCAATAGGATGGCAGATTCTGACCAGTTGCCTTGGGTTGGAAACTTGAGAGAGAGTTATCTAAAAAGGATTTTAAGGATGCAGATCTCATGACATTCTGATTTACAAAACCTCTCACCCTGCTCCTTTAAAAAAATCACGGTAGGCTGGGCATAGTGGTGCACACCTATAATCCCAGCACTCAGGGGCCTGAGACAGGAGGGTCACTGTGATCCTGAGGCCAGCCTGTGCTATAGAGTGAGTTCAAGGCCAGCCTGAAGTGCATGGTGAGACTTCGTCTCAAAAAACAAACAAACAAAAAAAAAAACCAATCACGGTAAAGATCAACACTCTGCTCTGCCCAATAGTGGGAGCCAACTGCCACACATGGTTATTAAGTTCTCGCTTTTTGGCTGGTTCCAAGTGAGATGTTCAGTAAGTGGGTTTCAAAGACTTCCTCCAGAAGAAGGAATGTTAAACATCTAGCTCAGTGATCATTTTTTTTTGACATCGAATACATGCTAAAATGATAACATTTTTACTATCTAGGGTCAAAAATATATCATTAGAATTAGTTTTGTCTTTCATTTTACTGTTTTAAAATTGCCACTAGAAAATTGTCAGTTACAAATATGTTTTTTGCATTATATTTCTACTTGGTAGCACTGATCTAGATCATACTTTGATGCCTCTGGAAGTTCAGTGTGCATTTATATTGGGTTGGTGGTGGTGCTGCTTCCAAAGTGGAAAGGGCATCAGTCCAGATATATCTCAGGCCTTGAAGGAGTGAATGGTGTAGCAACAATTCCACCTGCCTCCCTTTGCAAACCAATTGCTGTTGTTGGATATTCTTCCCTCCAGGTGTTTGCCAATATAGTCAATATTGTTGTGAACAATTCTCATACATTTTTGTGCCCAATCTTAATTATTTTCAAAGTAAATTCATAACAGCAAAATTGCTCGGTTCAGAAATATAAACATTCTTCAAGCTTTAGAAATACATGCCCAAATAACCTTTGGCAAGTGAATGGGTGTGCAATGATTTTTAGATATTCAGAAAGATTTGGAATCTGGAAAAATTAGTGCGTAAAAGGAGACCAAGTCCTTTATAAGACTGGATCTGATACTCACAGAGAAACATCATGGGGAAAGGATTGAAAGCAAAGGGGATGTCCCAGTGATGGGTGGAGAGAGGACATGGGCTCCTCTTTGACGTTAAGCAACATGTGTCTTTGCTCAGTAAGAGTGCCTGACAGGGTGGAAAGAGGAAAGAGCGAGGGGAGTAGTATGGAGGAGAAGGGAGGAATCAGTTAGAACTGAATGGAGAAAAATGCAGCTGGGAAAGACCATACATGGTTTGTGTGGTTTCTGATAGATCTTTGGAGCTTAAACCAGCTTGAGAATGACCACTCCATAGAGCAGAGATCTGCCACAGAACCACTGCAAGCTAAACTGGTTTCTTCCTTCCCACCTTCCCCCGACTTTTTTTGAAGTGCTGTGGATGGAACTGAGGATCTTCCAGCCCAGGGCCTCACACACGGTGAGCAAGGATCCTACTACCACTGAGCTACACCCTCAGCCCTATAAGTAGCCTTGAAACAATCTTTGTATTCCCAGAACTGGGGAAAAAGATAGTTTGCATGAATGATGAGCTAAAATGGCTCTCAGGCTCCCTGAAGTCTGGAATGGACCTGTGGATGTGTTCCTCACCACTCTCCTTGGAAGGTGAAAGGCCAGAGTGGCCTATCAGAAGAGTCTCTGGTGATGTCCCTGGCATTCTATATGACCTTTCAGAGCACAACTGGGTCCTTCAATTAACCAGAAGAGTGTTCGTTATTTTACATTCAGGCAAGATGAGATACTCATTCAAAAGAGTTAGTAGAAACATAAAATGCTTCCACAGAGTTCAGGCTATGCTCTGGATCTGAACAAATTCAGTGCAATTTCTTATCCTATAACTCTTGCATCTTTAAGACAGGGCAATGAAAATAAATGTTCTAA
>RJWM01033422.1:0-20627 GCA_004363535.1 Dasyprocta punctata
GGGTGTGGTGGCGCATGCCTTTAATTCCAGCACTCGGGAGGCTGAGGTAGGAGAAGCGTTGTGAGTTCGAGACCAGCTTGGGCTACAACATGAGCGCAAGGCTGGCCTGAGCTACATAGTGCAACCCTGCCTCAAAAAAACTAGGGCTGGGAGTTTGGCTCAGTGGCTTAAGTGCCTGTCTGGCAGGCGCGAGGTCATGAGTTTGAACCCTGGTGCCACAAAAAAAATTTTTTTTCTTTTCCTTCTCTTGGATGTAAGCCCTTATTAGCCGTGTTATAGTGTGGTCAGATATCCCCCACCAAAACCTCATGTAACCATGGGTGCATCTGAGTCTAGTGTTTATGACTGGTTTGCTGTCTGGTGCTGGAATTGGTGATGTGAGTGCTGCACCTGCCCAGGGGTGGAGCTGACGTAGACTGTAAGGGCAAGAGGAAGGCACATTGTCCCTCTCTTGCCAGTTTGCTGGCTGCTGCAGCAGCCATGAATGGCAGCCCTGCCATGCCACGCTGCCTTGGAGCCAGCTGAGTATGGACTGAAACTCCCAAGACCTGTAAGAAATAAACCTTTCCTTCCCTAATTTTGGGCATCAGGTATTTTATCTCAGTGACAAGGAAAAAGTAACTAAGACAAGCTGCATGAGCTTCTTCTTAGTTTTGTAACCCAAACACATCTTCCTCAAGGGTCTGGGAAGCATCAGATGAGAGCGTGAGCCCCAGTGAAGAGAGAGCTGCTGCCCTTCCTCACTGTGCAGTGAGCCCTGGGACCGCACTCCAAACTGTGTCTGCCAGTGTGACATAAAAGCAGAAAGCATTCGATTTTCCTTTGGGAAAAGACAATGCACTGTTATCAACGGCTGCTTCATTTTCAAGATGAAGGTAGGGAGAAAGAGGTGCAGCAAATGGTGTTTCCTTTGCTCACTGAGGAAAGGTGTCTTTTCTGTAAGAACACATCTGCATGGCTCAGCAAGCTGGGGGATTCCTTTCTGTCAGAGCAATCTCACTACTGGTTTTAATCAGTTTCATGAATTGATTATTCAGGCTGTGCATCACACTCTGCTTTAACACTTAACAAAACTGTTTAGTTCTTTCTCCACTGTGGAAAGCACTTTGTCGGTGGGCAGTAGAGCCTGCCATTTAATGATTCCCAAGAAGTAAGCACAGGAACTCTTCTCCCTTTGTTCAGCAGAGCAGGGGCACAGGCGGCCTGGGCCATGTGCAGCTGGGGCGGGCAGGGCAGGCACTGGGACTGAGCTGCTGCCCTGCCCTGCTCTCGCTCTGCAGCCAGGTCAGGACTGACCTGCAGCACTGGACACACAGCTGGTGCTGAGGAATTCAGAGCTGGGGAGCATTAGGAAAGGATTAAAAGTCACCCAGAAGCCAATATAAACATCCAGAGGCTATGGTCCAGATATGACACATGAGTGTCAAGTCACCACTGAAGTTAAACTCAAGTAATTTACAATTATCAAATGTTGACCACATATACGATCACAATGAAAATGGAACACACAAAACAAAATGTAAGAACACTTCAAAGACAATGGATAAAATCTCAAATAGGAATTTTACTCTTTTGATTTTAATTATTGAAAATACATTAACATGAGCTATTATTATTAGGGTGACACTAGGTATCTTAGTTACTTTTCACTCGTTGCCAAGACAAAACACCTGATACCCAAAGTGAGGGAAGGAAAGGTTTATTTCCTACATTTCTGGGGGGTTTCAGTCCATACTCGGTTGGCTGCAAGGCAGTGTGGCATGGCAGGGCAGCCTTTCATGGTGGCTGCCAAACAGCAAGGCATGTGAACCCAGCAAGAAAGAGAAAGAGTGAATGGAAGATGCACGTTCCTCCCACCCTTACTCAGTATGTCAGCTCCACCCCTGGGCAGGTGCAGCACTCACACCACCAATCCCAGTGCTAGACAACAAACCAATCATGAATGCCTGACTTATCCCTGTCCAAATTACAAGTCCTCGGGGGGAACATAGGATCAACCAATACATTCCACCCCTAGCCCCCCAAAGACTCTCGTATATCCTTCATACCAAAGGCATTTAGTCCATGTCCAAGGGTTGCCAAAGTCCTAGCAGTTTCAGCATTGCTGAAAAGTCCAGGTCCCAAACCTCCTCCAACATCTATGGCAAGCTCTTATTTATAAACCCCTGTACAAATGAAAACAAGGTTAAGCACTTCCAACATATAAAGGCACAAGATAAACATTACCATTCCAAAAGTTACAAACAGGGGAATACAAAGCATTGGAACCAAAGCAAGTCCAAAATCCAGCAGGGCAAACATTCAGTCCTGGAGTCTTCCACTCAGCATCTGAAGCAACCTGGTTTTAAACTCTAAAAGGCTTGAGTGACTCCATACTGTGGCACTTCCAGGGGTTTTAACTTCCATAGCTTTCCTTTGACGATCCACATTCCTGGCTTTTTCAAACCTTTGGGTTCTCCACTGTACCCCTATCTTCACCCTTACATCTTTACATATTGCCCTCTGCAGTCATGGTGGAAGCTGTGCATTTTCCTTGCATTTAAAACCAGTGCAGTGTGGATGCCGCCAGGGACTGCTGCCACCTGGAGCAGTAACCAGGCTTTCCTCTCTGTTGGTTGTAGGGGTTGACTGCCTGGATTGCTGAGCTCCCTGAACCTGATTGTGAGGAAAAGCTTCTCTATGACACCACCATTCTGGAATCTGGTGTAGTTGCCACCATTTTGAAGCCAAGTGTGGCTGCCATTTTGAAACCTCCTGTGGTCTCCATCACCACTCTGGAACATGGCACTCTGCAGCTTTTTCCTCTGAGCAAACCCTTTCACTTTTGAAGGCCTGAGGCTGCAAAGGGTGGAGGCCTGCTGCTACCTGGGATGTCCCCAGGCCATCTTTTTTATTTCTCTGCTTCTTCTCAGCAATCACGATCTCAGCTCTATCTTTACAGTCCACAGCTTCCTGGCAAAACTCATAACATTTTAAATCACAATGCTGGACTCTTCACTCTTGATTCCCAACATAAATCTGGCTAAGAGGCCCCAACAATAGCCAGGCCATTATTTCAAGATTCGCCTGCTTTGTAATTTCTTTTTCTAGACTAATCATCCTTCGCCCTTAATCTCAGTCTCAGGCAAAGTCTCTGGGCACGGGAAGAATGCAGACAAACTTTCCACCAAGCCATAACACACGATGTGTGGAGTCCAACAACCAGTGCAGTCCTTCCCAGCAGAAACCTCCTGAGCCTGGTCTCTACTGGCAGGCTTTCTATCAGCCTTCTGGCCTCCTAAGCTCTGACCAGAATCTCCCATACAGAACAACCTAAACTGTCCCAGCTCTATGCATTCAGCCAACATCTCTGCACCTTTCCAAACTCTTCCCACAAGCCATTTCCAAAGGTTCTCAAACCACATGGTCAGGAATAGTCACAGCAAGGACCCCACTCCTCTGGTACCAAATTCTGTCTTAGTTACTTTCACTTGTTGCTGAGACAAAATACCTGACTCCCAAAATGAGGGAAATAAAGGTTTATTTCTTACAGTTTTCAAGGGTTTTGGTTCATACTCAGTTGGCTCCAAGGCAGCCTGGCATGATGGGACAACCCCTCATGGCAGCCACCAAACAGCAAGGAGTATGAACCCGGAAAGAGAGAGAAAGAGCAAAAGGAAGATGCACGTTCCTCCCGCCCTTACTCTGTATGTCAGCCCCATCACTGGGTGGGTGCAGCACTCACACCACCAATCCCAGCACTAGACAACAAACCAATCATGAATGCCAGGCTTAGCCCCATTGAAATTACAAGTCCTTGGGGGGGACACAGGATCAACTAATACAGTAGGTTAGCATATTGTGACCAGGAGCAAGTGAAGAATTACATTGGAGATACAAGATATCTATCGCATGTCCAAAATGCACAAGGTTAGAAGAGTTTTAGTTTTCATAGCTTTGTGGACTTTGAAGCATGTACATTGCTTTTATCAGGTAATCATAATTTAACAATTAAATTTCAAAGATTAAATGCACCCAATTAGCAAATATTCTGAAATCTGAAAATATTGGGCAATCATAGCAGCATTTGTTGAAAATATATCAGATTTCTGAGCATTTTGGATTTCAGAATTCCTAATTAGTTTTGTGTATCCTGCACTACATGCAGTGATCCTTATGAAATAAAACTGACATTATGGCATCAGAACTGAAGAGGCAGAGTGAAATTCATGGATTATAAACGAATAATTTTGATGTAGCACAATTTGCTCATTCTCTTATCAGCAAAAAAGATTCTTTATACAATTCATTATATTGCTAAAGCATTCAAGATACTACTCGCTAGAATACCTATGATGGAAGATGACAGAGAGAAAGACCTCTGATCCTGCACTCAAAGCCTTTCCCAGACTCAGCCCATTGGCAGTCTCTCCCCTGATGCTGAGGGAGGAGAGACCACCTCTGCTGTGGGCAGGGGACAGGAGCTGCCCATGTCCTCTCCTCCTCCAGGGTCCTGAGTGCTGACAGAGGAGGGCAGACCCAGCCCTCATCAGCTCTGCATGAGCAGCTCTCAGGGCCTTGCTCCATCTCACCCTGAAGACTGAATCTGAAGCTCATGAGTGATGATGGATCTAGAGAAAACACTGCAGAGAAAATATCACCTTCCCAAGATGCTAGAGATGTACCTGGATGCCAAAGGGAAAGGAGCCTCAGTAGCTACTGATGCTGTGTGGAGGATTTCCGGTGATCAGAAACACAGGAGAGTTTAAGACCTGGGTGTCTCCATCGTGAAACTTGTGCCAATATTTAAGCACTAAAATTCTTTGGATAATTCCCTTTAGCCAATGCACTTTTTTCCCTTTTGAAGCTCTCCTGCACTGAAATCCGAGACAAAACCCACAGGAACATACATGTCTATGTGGAGAATCCCCTGTGGGGATAGTTGATGGAGACAAGAGCAATGTGATGAAAATCTGCAGCAACTGGAAATTCCCACTTCGTTGTCTGAATGGGAAACCATCAACAGGAGGAAGAGTTAGCACCATGCACACAGGTGGGTGATACCAGGAGATCCACATCAGGGTTCATTAAACACAGTGAGGGAGGCCTTCCCTGAGGGCTTTGAAATATGAACATTTTAAAGCCCTCCTATGCACAGTTCACTATATGGCATGAAAATACTAGTATACTCACAGTTCAGGTGTGAATTTACAATTTTATACACTGTAATCTGAAATTCATAGCACAGTACTTGATACATTGTTACAGTGAACTCTTCATTGGATCACCTTTGAACTTAGGTAACAGTTTATATCTAGTTGTTCCCATAAAGTCTCATTTGATCACAGACAGGGCCTTATGGAAGCTGCAGGGATTACAGGACCATTACAGCTGACTTGCTGTTAGAGGGCAGAGGTGGGCTGAGAGTGTGACACAGGAAGGTGATGTCTCCCGGGCTCCTTTCTTGACTCTGCTTCCTGTTCCCCATGCCTTGAGCCCCTCCCTCCCCCAGCCCCTCTGCCACGGTGTGCTGCATTGAGACCCCTGGACTGTGGCCAGAAATGTGAGCAAATATGAACCTCCCCTCCTTTAAACCGAGTCAGGTATTTTGTCCCAGCAATGAGAAAGTGACAAAGGCCTGCTTTTTTTGACTTACAGGAAAATGTAAAAACAAAACACTACAGTAAACCAGGATAAAGATGCAGAGAATGTTACACGCAACTGAGTTAGACAGAAATATTATAGGCAGTCAGACAGGGATAGGTCCTTGAAGGAGCCAGTGCAGAAGTTCAGATACCTTGTAACCTCTGAGGAGACAGGCACCTTCTGCTGCCGGCAAGATCTCAAGACAAAAGACAGAACAAATGCACCCATTTCCTAAGGATTGATATTCTAAATAGTTTTCTTTCACCCTGAGGAAGTCAGGAGCCAACATCCCACCCAGCTTCAAGAAGAGTCGCTGATACTAAGCATCCCCTGCTTGCTACATGATTCTCTTCCCCATTTGTCCTTCATTTAATCAATTCTACCTGAGCAATTAATCTTACTGGTTAGCTGTAGTTATGTCCCACCTTATGCCCACCTTGCAGGTTCCCATTTTCCCTGCCTTGGACCCATCTAAACTCATGGCTTTACTCTATAAAAGTCTCTAAATATGACAGTCTTTGGCAACCTGCTCAGGCCCCCTTCTGTCCCTCAGACAGAAGCTTTCTTTCTCTCAATAAATATCTTCTGTTCTTACCCTCCGTTGTTCCTAAAACTCATTCTTCGATTTTAGAGAACACGAACTTGCGCCGGTCACATAGTAGGTTGGGAGTTTCATTCCTCTATATCATTTGGAGGTCTGGGATCATTTTTCCTATATCAAGAATATAGATTTCAACAGAGCAAAGAAGCAAAGGAAAGTTCCAGATTGCTGCACAGGATAAGGAGATTTTGGGAAGAGAATTCCATGAATAAAGTAAAAATTTTGAATATATGAAACATCACAGAAACATAGGACAATGTTGAGACATTCTGGAGAAACAAACCAAATTGCCACCATGCAAATGAAAAAACCAAGATCAATGTCAACTCCAGGGAAAACTAAAGGTTCTTCTGACAGAGAGCCTGGGTGAGCTCCCCTGTGTTACCCCGGATGGCTCTCGCATGGTTAGGGTAGGGCTTAGTGTGAGTGTGACCTAAACCTACCCTCAGCGTGAGTAACGTGAAGAAAGAAGAGAGAAGAGAACAGGTAGGATAAACCAGAGGTCATTGCTCATCTCGGAAGTCCATGCTGACAAGGGAAGATTAACGTGGGCTCAGTTCCTGTGTTAGGACTATGGGAATGCTGGAAGCAACAACCAGAAGAGACAGCAGGGAATTTTAAGAATTTTAGGAAATTTTAGGTAGACAATACAACTTCCAATTTTTGAATAAATCTTATAGTACTCTTTGCTTTTCAAAATATTGATTGAAAGAAATGTCAATTTGGCAGTGAAAGGCCTTCCACACAGCTAGGATTCTGCTGGCCATGTGGACAATGGGAGGGAGGTGATGAACTGGATTCCCCATCCCTTGGAGGAATAAAATGAGTAAAATCCCTGGAGCAGCAGGGCTCCCTGGGACCAACCTGCAGGGCCTCCAGATGGATCTGAATTGTAAGCACAGGGTTTAACTGGAATTATTTTCTAGAGAATTTATTTACAAAATGAGAGGAAATATTCCAAGTCAATGAAAATTCATTAGAGATTATTTACAATTTGAAAACACTAGAAAAGTAACTCATCAGACTTAGATTTTTAATACTAGGTTGCAGGAGAAAATATTCATTTTCATAGATTTTTCTAACATTGAGTATATACTTTACATTGTTATTTCATTTCAACATTTGTTTCCTGAATATCTTCCAAGGGAAAACTTCTAAAAGGCAATATGTGTCCACAAATTTAAGAGAATTTTTGTTTTTCTTTGTTTCATTTTAAAGTTAAAATGCTTTCCAGTGGACAATACTGGAATCTCAACAGAATTGTAATTTTAATTACAAATAAATTGGAATATTTCATTTACTTACTGACAGTATTAACTTTCTATTTTTGTTGAACAGAAAGTCCTTAAACAAGCCTAATTGAGCTTTAAAATAAAAAGATGTGAATAGATTTAGTCATTTTTTCTCTTGTTCTACAAATTCCTTTTTCAAGTGTGAATTGCTCCCTAGTGGGTTAATAAGTGATGTTTTCTAGATATATAATGCATATGGTCTTGTATGTTTTGTCAAAGTCTGTTTATGCATTTCACTGCTCAGTAACATGTATTTTGTAGGGAGCCGCAAGTTTGCTATGCCTAGCAGCCGGGAAGGGAGGCCTGTGTGTAGGAGCAACAGCCTGAGCTAGATTACCCCGCCCTTCGAGCGAGCCAAGATGGCGCCTACATCCTGCTTCCGCATCGGCTGTAACCCCGCCTGATATGATGTATGCTTAGCCATGAATGACGCCTGCCAATGAGAATGTATACCCTGCTATAATGTGATTGGGTAGTGGGATGGTATTTAAGTGGGCTCCCGCCTGCGAGCGGAGAGTAGAAGAAGGAAGAACGAAAAGGGCGAGAAGCACATAGGAGCCGCTCATAGCGGACGCGTGGGAGGCTTCTTGGAGCGTAACCCACCAGGGACGATTAAAGCTGTCTCACCTCGCCGCTAGTGTGTCGTGTGTCTTCCTGCCGGCCGGGAACGGCGCCCGACAGTATTTCATTAAAATAATATTAGATATCTGTTCAGATATCCGGATATTTCACTTTCACTTTGGTGTTTTCCATTTCAATTGAGCATATTTATTTCAAACAAGCCCTGTCTTCAGTGAAAAGTATCCTAAAAGGAACCAATTTGCATATCAGAAATGGTATTTATTCTTATCAACTTACACTCTTTTTAAACCTAAAGCAGTTGCTAAAAGAATTCAAAGATGAATCCCATTCTTATCAGAAATGACAATTGCAGACTTATATACACTTTTAACTGGTTATTTTCACAACCTAATGTGAAAGAAACAAGAGAATGAAGTATAAACTAATATCTTTATACATAAGATGGAACACATATCGAAGACCTTGTCAAAGGTGCCACAGCAGTGTGGCCTGAGCTTGGCCTTGGGCACCGGTCCCACCCCGGGTCCCCAGCAGGGGGCACTGTGTGACCTCAGGGAGATTCATGGGGTCCAGAGTTAAATTTAGACAAGGTTTTGAAATAGAGTTCAAGGGAAAAAAATGGAAAATTAAAGTTTAGGCCTTTGCGCTTGTTTAGGGGAGTAAGAAAAAGAAGAGAATTGTTATATATATGTGCAAATGTTACAGAATGATTTTGATTATAATGTAATGTAACCATATAAAAAGAAAAAGAAAAAATTAAGAATTCAAAAAGAAAAGATGAGGTGCAAAACTGAATACAATTACACAAAAAAGATTATTTGAATATTTTAATTGTACTATATTAATAAAAAGTATGCTATATTAATAAAAGTATGACCTGCAGCATTCTACCCTGAAAAGCCAGGAGAGCGGGAAGGGAAGGAGGACAGAGAGGGCAGCCCAGGCCAGGCCCAGACCCGCAGGGCGGCAGCGCAGGCCCAGGCCTCTGTGCAGGGGAGGGCAGGAGGGTCCAGCCCGCCCGCTCCTCCTCACTCACCTGCGCCTGGCCAGGGCAGCAGCAGCCAGAGCAGGAGGGGCCTGAAGCGCAGGGCCCAGGGCTGCATCCCAGGCGGCTCAGGGGGAGGTCGGACCCTGTTCTTGCTCTGTCACAGCCGTGGTTCAGGTAGGTCCCCCGTGGTCACTCTCCTGCTGGAAAAGGGGAGATTGAGTCCTGGATTGAACAAATAGTTGTGGGAAATTGTATGATGAGTCAGTGTTCTCTTATTCTGTCTTTTACAAACTAAAATAAAAAAATAAACAGTGCCAATAAAATATTCACAAGCCTCCCAGCAATTCTATTAAGGAGTGTAGTTAGGAAACCGCTGTCTTCTCTCCTGGCCTTGAAAACACAGAGAAGCTGCTTATCCCACACACTCAAGGTTCTTTGCACGAAGTGTTACAGGCAACTGAATTAGAAATATGGGCAGTCAGACAGGGCTACGACCTCAAAGGAGCCAGTGCAGAAGCCCAGATGCTTTGCAACTGTGGGGAGACAGACACCTCCTGCTGTGGGCCAGGCCTCAGGACAAAGAACAAACAACTGCACCCATATCCTAGGGACTGATACTCTAAGGCATTGTCTATCACCCTGAGGAAGTCAGGAGCCAGCATCCCAACCCCCTTCAGGAAGAGTCACTGCTAATAAGCATCCCCTGCTTGCTACGTGACTCACTTCCCCATTTGTCCTTCATTTAATCAATTTTACCTGAGCAATTAATCTTATTGGTTAGCTGTAGTTAGGTCCCATCTTATGCCCACCTTGCAGGTTCCCATTTTTCCCTCCTTGGACCCATCTAACCTCATGGTTTTACTCTATATAAGTCCCTAGAAATGGCAGAGTCCCTGGCAACCCACTCGGGCCCCCTTCTGTCCCTCAGACAGAAGCTTTCTTTCTCTCAATAAATATATTCTGCTCTTACCCTCCGTTGTTCCTAAAATTCATTCTTCAATTTTAGAGAACACGAACTCACGCTGGACATATAGTAGGCTGGGAGTTTCATTCCCCTATATCATTTGGAGGTCTGAGATCGTTCCCTTATATCAAAAGCGCTGTACGTGAGCAGAGATCTCCCTGAGGAGGAGTCACCACACAGGGACCCTGGGGCAGGAGGGCAGCAGGAAGAGTTACTCACATCTCAAAGGGGCAGCTGCAGCAGGGCCCCCAGGGGGCTGCTCCAGGGCAGGGACAGCAGCTGAGCTCAGGAGCAGCTGTGCCCTCGAGGAGGGGGTTGGCTCTGTCTCCCCTGGGAATGGCTCCTCAGACGAGGTCCTGGGTTCTGGGCACAGCTCGGTCCTAGCTGTGTGGTATCAGGTTCTGGGGACACAGAGCAGGGCTGAGGTGGCCTGATAAGGGGAGAGCTTGGGTGTGGACTTAATCAGCTCTTCAAGAGCTGGAAGGGACCAGCTTCTTGCCTGAGCCTCAAAATGAACAAAATATGGCACTTTTTCTTTGAAAGAACGTATATTATTAGTATCTTTATGTCTTAATCTTGACTTTAAGCCCACTTTTTGGTATATTTAGGTAATGTACATTGTAGAAGAAATTTTACAGAATAAAAATGGAATTACTTTAAGTGATGGAAACAATATTCTCATACATGCATGAAAAGGAGCAAGACAAATCCTACTACAATTAGTGTTTGTAGACTTGCTGCAGCAATGTTTTTAATTTTTAACGCATTGTACAAAAATGAACTGAAATGTAGCAGATTATGATTATTTTCAGAGTGCATGGGATCCTTCCTTCATGATAATGTATTTATTGGATTAAATTAGTAGATTTGAGTCATGTTGTTGACTGATATGAGCTCAAACACTAGACGGGTGGATGATTCTCTCTGCAGACTGAGGGTAAAAACCAGCTTGATGCTTTGTCTTGGTTACTTTTCTCTCATTGCTGGCATGAAATATCCAGCACCCAAAATTAAGGAAGGAAAGTTTTATTTAGCTTACATTTTTTGGAAGTTTTGGTCCATAATCAGCTGGCTCCAAGGCAGAGTGGCATGGTACTGGGGCAATAGCTCAAGGAAGCAGCCAGAGCAAAAGCGGGGAAAAAGCCTCTTCTCCTCCCTTATACTGTACATAGTCTAGCCCCCTCCCGGGGTGGGGTGTAGCACTCACAAAATCTCTGCCCTCCTCTTGCACAGGATGAGGATATTTACAAAGTAAGGATCTTGGCTCCGTGTTGAATCTCTTGGTTAAACTTCTAAACTTCTCAAGTTGACACAATGTATCAACCATTACATGCTTAAAGAAAATAATACTTTCTGTTGACTTTCATAACAGAACAGATTTTAATGACCTTCAAACGATTTTACTTTGGCCATGGGGGTATAAGTGAGTATATTTTAGGAGATAGTATGAGATATAGTAGGATAATGCCTAAACAGACAGAGAGCTCAAGAAATGTAAGATTTCCTAAAACAAAGAAAAAAAAAAAGGTCAAATTTACCAATGTAATAGGAAATTCAGACCAGGGTGTCATCTGGGATAAAGTTTGAGTATTTGGGGTAAAATCGTTTCCGCAGTTCCTCCAGGCTGTTTTCATCAGGGACAGCTGGGTATCTGACTTAGTAAGTCGATACTAAATGGGACTGGTATGATTCATGATTTCAGCTCTGTGGTATAACCAAACTGAGACACTTGTAAAATTGGAAATACTATCCGATGAGGAGATTCTACTTTTCCATATCACTGGAATCAAGGAACACTGTGAGGTGAACACACAGCGACTGCAGCTGAGGGTGAGCTCCGGTGTCGTCCCCACGTGGTGACTCACAGGGGCCTTCCAGGGGGCCTCTGACTCCTGTGGGGAAGTAGGGGGATAGAGGGTGCCCCGCGAGACTCACCCGGATGGCAGAGAGGTGGAGGAGGGTAGAGAGGGGAGGGGAAGTGGATAGGGGAGGGGAGGCAAGGCCGCCAGGAGGGCCGAGCAGCCAAGGCTTGGTGTCCTGCTGCTCAGCTGGACAGCGGGGCTCTCTGGGCCTCCAGGCCCCGCCACCCGGTCTGTGCAGAGTCCTCAGGCCGACTTCGTCCAGTCCAGGGCCGAGGGGGCCACGCACAGCGCTGCTTCTCTGCAGCGGGACGCAGTGCACCGCAGCCTCAGGGTGGAGTTCATGGGGATCCTGGCTTCAGGGTTCAGTCCAGGGTCTGCAGGCTGGGGCAGGAACATCAGGACGGCAATGTCTGCTGGGGCAGAGCCCCCGGATCCCGGAGGGAAGCCGAGCAGGGACCGCGCAGGACAGCGAGGGTGAGGAGCCAGGGCGGGCTGAGGTCCCTGCTGCAGACCGCGGGCACCGCGGAAGTGCGCCGCTCACCGCTAGGGGGCGCGCGAGTCAGCCCAGGGGGAGCATTACAGTTAAGGTGACTGCATGGGGCTCTAACAGGAAGACATCGCCATGCTTTATGCTGTATGTCCTGAAAGCGGAGTCTGCTGCACAGACTTTATGTCTCCTGGCAATGGAGGCTGTCCCAAACTCTGAACCTGTGATCCTAAAGGCTCACCTGTCTATCATGTTTTGATTATAAAAGTAGATGTCCCCAAGCTCAACCTGACTCCTGAGCCATATTTAATGTACAGCTGGGCCAAGAATGGTAACCTGAGGAGTTCTAGCTGCAGCCCTGGCTGACCCGCCCTGTCCTAGGCTGCTGGCGTAGCACCACGGTGCAGGGACAGGTCCTGTGTCCCCTGGACCCACTGAGTACCTTGGGTCACCCTCAGCACTAAGTGAGTGACTGCAAATGGTTTTGAAGTAGTGAGCACGGCCACCGAGCACCAGAAATGATGAAGCTTGGTGTCATCGTGCTGATCGTCGTCCTTTAACTGGGACTTTATAGAGCAGCATGAGACTCAAGACCACCCCAACTGTCCACAATTTAGGCAAATGTGATATTTCTGGACAAATGACCCACTTTCACATTTATTTCCAGGCACTGTCACAATGTGTTGCTTCCCTGAATATGTTTCCTAACATGTACCCAAGGATGAGCCAACCAATGATAGGGTAGAGTTATGCAAAATCCGGTACCATTATAGTGACACTAAAGTTCTTGTACCTGCAGACTTTCAATCTGATCTGTCCAAAGAACCATGGTCTCTAGCATGTTTAGTTGCTATTGATGCTTGGTGTCTATAGCGTACTATATCTTCCAAGCCTTATCTGCTGTTTTTGTCCAGTGTCTACAATGCTAGCTGTCTGGACAGAGTGAGCAAGGGCAACAGAGGAGACAGCCTCCCTGAGATCAGCAGGACTAGGGAGACTATTCCAGCAATAATCAGACATATTGTTCTGTTAGTTCTATGTACAAGATGATCATCTAAGGACTGCAGAAGATGTAGCATCTGAGTGTGAGACCATGGCTCGGTTAGATTAACTGACATTCACCCTCCTGGCAGACGTCTTGAGACCATGACACTTTATCATCTGTTACAGCAATTTTAGCTCACCAGAGGCAGAGGAACTGAGCTGCACTCAGAGAAGGGGGGGAGCAGACTTTTGTTGTGCTGGTGGGGAGTTCAGCACTGCGAAGTCTCAGCACCCAGCAGGGGGTGAGAGAGCTTTATACAGGGCTCGTGAGGGGAAAGGGCAGGCAGGGCAAAGGCAGTGACTCCACGGTGACAGCTTCGCAGCTCTGCACATCTGGGGCCTCAGTCGGCCAGGGAGGGAGAGAGCAGGAGGCGGTGAGGCTGCTTGGTTATCAGGATGAGAAAGGGAGGGGTTGTCAGGGGGAGCCTCAGGGTTGAAAATTTCATTTTCCCCAATGAATAACTTCTGCTTGAATACGCTGACTTAAAGTACAATTCATACATTTAAAAAAGTTTCATTCCTGACCATAATTCCACAAAGGGCAGCATAAATATTGTAAATACATATTGAAGTTCTTTCTTTGCCATTCTATGCAGCCCCTATGTAACTGTGTCCTTAGTGGGGTGCATATCACGATCCATCCATTTCCCTCCACAATATGGGGCAGGGTGAGTTTCCAATCAGTAGTCTGCATGGGCCCAGGCTTGCCATTAATCAAAGCCTGTGGAGTTGGTGAGCTGAATCCTGCAGCCTCCCAGGTGAGCTCCCCTGAGGGAGAGACTCTGAGGCTGTCATATCAGCCCATTTCCAAAATGCCTCATGCTGATCAGAAACACTGTTAGCCCTAACTAGTAGGGGTCCTCTAAATCCCCAGTCAATAAAGTTATATTGACCCATAGACTATGTTTGTCCCCTTTTCTCATGCAGAGTCCCCAGGAAGGAGGGGCACCTTCCGCAGAATCATTCAGATGAGTGTGGGCTTCACAGGAAAGGACACTGGGGGCAAAGGAATGAACGTCTTCACCATTACATGAATTGAACTGAGGGTCAAAAGGATTCATCAGTATTATGTATCAGCCAATCTTGAGACCAACAGTAAGGTGATAATTGTCCTATATTCTACATGCGACGGAGGGGAAATGAAATGAGAGGTATAGTTTAAACAGCGTTATCCTGCATCTCTAATAATGACGGAGGACCAGTCTCACCATTTTCCTCTCTCCATGGCCTCACCTTGCCAGGAGGACAGACACACTGTCCTTCAGCCACCTGTGAGCACACAATCACACCTCCATCCCCGGGTTACTGGTGGCCAGGGGTCTCCCCAGGTGCCTGTCTGGTATCTTCCCACAGCACTGGGGAGCCAGGAGAGCTGGGGACAGACGCTGGCTGCCGTTGAAGCTCAGCAGGAGCACGTTTGCCTTCTGTGCGCTGATTCAAAAAATGTAAAGTGAAAGCACCAAGGTCTAACTGTGCTGCTCCCTCTTTCTGTTTATTGAGCTGAGCTGTAAGGGACAGGTGTGCTCTCTGCCACTGTCTGTCCTGGAGGACTGTAAGGACTGTGTGATGTGCTTAATGTGTCAGAGCTGGAACTTAAGAGAAAGGCAGGTATCTGAGTCTAAAGATGGAGATTCTCACCATGAACTATCCCAGTTTTACCTCTTAGGAGTCCTTTATATCTAGAGGGTAGAAGTATATTTAGTACACAGTATGCTTAGCAATAGTGAATGTCACACCTACATGGAAACCTTTGCCTCAATTTAATTTTGTACCAAGGGTGTCTTTTAATGAAATCTTATTTTAAGAATTTATCCTACCTCAGCCTCTCACGTAACTGGGACTATAGATGTGCGTTATCACCCCGGGTCTGGTTGAGGGAAGCAGAAATGGAGAAGCAACTTTTCTGGCTTTGCCTCTGCCCCACCATGGCCACCTCACTCCTCCCAGCACAGGTCTCCTGCTGCTGTCGCCGCCTTGGTCTCCACCATCCCCAAAGATGACCGCACCTTCATCTTGGACGCACTGCCTCAGCCTTCAAGAATTCTGCAGATGCAGGCAAGAAAGAGTCTCTCCACAGGGCTCATTAGTACCCTGTATTTGTTGTGTCATTTCTGTAAAGGCCTCCTTTCACGAAAAGACTCCCGCTGTTCTGTTGGCTCCATCTTCTGTCTATTTCCTTCAGCCCGATCTGCTTCAGTTCAGTGCCTGTAACTGAATATTGAAATAAAGATATGGACTTGGGGATAAGCAAGCATGAGTCAGGTGTCTAACACCACGAGGGTGAGGTGACGTTTTCCCACAACTGAATCTAGAACGCCTATGATGACTGGTCTCTGAGGCCCATTTAATTGTTTTAATTCCTTAACCAGTTTAAATCAAACACCTGAGATGAGGGATGAGCTTATTTTGATTAGGATCATTTCTAACCATCACCAGCAAGCAACATCTTCTATCATAGCCACTTCCTCAGCAGCCTGTTGGTACTGAGACACACGAGGTTAAGAGTGTTTTATCTTTAAAAAGTCCAGAGTCTGAAGTTGAGGAGTTTCTTTGATGGCCTCACCAGACTCTTGATCTTCCTCAGCAGCCGGTAACACAGTAAGCAATGTTTTGGTTACACTTCTCACCCACGTCCTGCTCTGAAATAGGGACTTTGGGGTTGCTAGTACTTACGGGACCTAAAACGCATCTTGCCAGGCCCCAGGCTCAAAAGGCCCTGGGAGAAACAATTTCTCCTCTGCTCTGAGCTCTCTCTATTTTCTCCCAGCTTATCCCAGTTTTCAGTATCCAAGGTTCCCCTGCAGAAACCATGGATTACATTTAATAATTTATGTAACATTTTTGTCAATTTGTAGGTGCTGATTCAAGCTTCTGCTTGCTTTATCAGCATGTCTAATAACTGCACACATCTTTGGCCTTTTATCAACAAATCCTGCCCTATTATTCAAGGTAACAAAACTTTCCTCAAACCGGGCGTGGTGGCGCACGCCTTTAATCCCAGCACTCGGGAGGCTGAGGTAGGAGGAGCGTTGTGAGTTCGAGACCGACTTGGACTACAATGTGAGCACAAGGCCGGCCTGAGCTATATAGTGCAACCCTGCCTCAAAAAGCTAGGACTGGGAGTTTGGCTCAGTGGCTTAAGCGCCTGTCTGGCAGGTGTGAGGCTGTGAGTTTGATCCTCGGTGCCACAAAAAAAAACAAACTTTCCTCAGTGCCAACTAACTTTTCACTTTCATTCCGACCTCTCTGAACTCCTTCATGGAGTCCTCTCACCGTCGCATGTCCACTCCCCGACTTGAGGGGGGGGTCTTCCCTCTCAGGCCTAATCAGGTGGTTCCTGTTCTCAGCACCAAATAGAGGGAACCTGACCCAGATTCCTGACTGCCTGTTTGAGTGTGAGAGTATGGGATTAAAAAACAAAAAACAAACAAAAAAACCCAGAATCTAATTTAATAATGTATCAGATAGGGCTGGGAGATCAAAGCCTCAGAATGGGCAAAGACCAGAAACTCTCCAGCTTTTATTTTTTCCAAAGGGAAGTGCAGGAGGAGGAGGAGGGTACTTTTGCTGGGAGCCTGAAGCAGTGGGGGATGGGCACGGCTAGCCTCATATAAGAACAAAGCTAAGCTCCACCCCCTCCCCCGGGCGCCGCCCTCCCTGTGTCCTCAGCAGACCTCATCCTGCCCCGTGGGCCCCACAGCGTCCTGGCCATGCAGGCCCCGCTGTTGCCAGAGGAGAAGCGGGGACTTCCTGCTGCACGTTGCCCACGGGGCAGGGCAAAAAGGGGTTCAGGCAGAGTGTATCATCGATCTATAATTTGTGGTTCCCAACCAAACACTAAGGGCCGTCAGCACTGAAGAGCTCCAGAGCCCAGCAGCCAACAGAGATCAGCAGCAGGGACCAGTGCCCAGCAGAGACGGCCTGTGGGCTCTGACACGAGCTGGGCTTGGGTGGTGGTGGCCACCGTGGCAGTGCCCATCAGCCACCTGTGTCAGCTGTTGGACCAGGCATTCCCCAGTGTCCTCCATCGGGTGACATCAGGACTCCCAGGAGAGCTGCCCTGTGCTGACTCATGGTTTCCATAGAAAGCAAGCAGAAGAGCCTGCGCTGATGGGCAGCATCCTGTCAAGGCAGGAGGGACTTTGCTTTTTGAGGGCGTCAAGGCAGAGGGCAGACAGCGTTGATGACCGATGCAGACCTTTGTCCTAGAAGACAAGCAGCCACCTGAACTGTTTGGTGTTGGGCACATCTGGCATAGTCCTTGCCCTGATCTTCTTGGCTGTAGAGCTGTGCCCACCTAAGGGACACTAATGGCTCTGATGTCTGCTCTCTCTATCTCCCTCCCTGCCTGCCTGCCTCAATGCTTCTATACCTGACTTTTGTTTCTATCTCTGTCTCTTTTTCCTTTGAGACACGTTTCTTTTCTCTTTCCTAGTTAATGACTCCCGGTATTTTAAAACACTCCCTGTTATTACTTTGTAATTGTGCATTCTCCAGAATTAACCTACATCTTTTGTAGGGATATTTATGAGAGCACCTGGTATCCAAATTTGGCTGAATTTAACCTGAAGTTTTGCCATTTTTATAAAACAACTTGGCTTTATGTACAGACTGCATACTTACAAGAGGCCAGCTTGAGGCCAGCAGCCTTGTTCATGTGTGAAGACACCCACTGGGAGGGTGGAGTGAGACCAGGGACAGTTTTGCTGTCATAGGTGACACCTACAATCAAGTAGACTGGGGCCACAGTGGACCTGTGTGTTGGCTACTTTTCTCTCTTTGCTGAGACAAATACCTGACACCCAAAGTTAAGGAAGGAAAGGTTTACTGAGCTCACAGTTTGTGGAGGTTTCAGTCCACATTCAGCTGGCTCCAAGGTAGAGCGACATGTGGCAGAGGGCAACAGCTCAAGGCAGCCAGAGGACTGCAAATGCAACAAGAGCAAAACTGTTGATCCAACTGATGCCAAATTAGAGGAGTTTTAAAAGGCCTGGAGACTTTGCCATCAATAGCCACAAGATTCATCACCCATCTTATCTCTAAAAGACATTCTGTGTTTGCCAACAGCCACCTTGGCGCTGAACTGAGTCTCTGCTGAGAACAATTCCTCTGCTGGCAAACAGATCGGGTGCTGGGAGAGTCATGTCCAATTCGAATCTCACACACAATCCCTGTCACAGTTAGGAATTTATGTGGATAAGGGCACGCAGCCTCAGATGCTCTCAATGTCACCTCCCACAGGACTATGTGAGCGTCCTCCCCACTGGCTTCCCATGGAAGGAGTGAGTGATGCAAGTCACCAAGTACAACATGGTTTGTAGGATGTGACTGCGATGCACCGTTACACCTGCTGTATTATGGTAGTCACAGCCCTTCTTCTGTGAAGGTGGTGTACACGGCTTCATCAGGACATGAATGACAGAAGGATCCTCAGGAGAGATGTAGGCAGATGTCATCAACCTTAATCTTACAGTCAGATAAGCTGTGACCATGCACACATCTGTGAAACGCTTACCCTGTGAACAAGCAGAACATGACTCCAGGAAGTCTCCTCTGCCCTCTCTCAGCCCATCAACCCATTCCGAAGACAAATAATACTGCACTTTATTTTGAAAATGCAAAGTAGCCATGTCTGTACAAGAACTCCAAACGTGTGGGAACAAATGACTCGGAGCCTTTGGCATTCAGTTTATTTTGCTCAGCATAGCTCTGATACTTACATTACTGAATGTAATAGCAGTTTTTGTTTTACTTGTAAATTATAATCAATTCCATAAATATACTAGAACTTAGTCTTAAATTCTCTTAATGAGAGTTGAATACATTGTCAGTGTTTACAAAATGCAAATGAAGCTGTTATGAAATTTTTGTGCTAGCTTCATGATTCATGTTTCATTCTCTACAGCACAAATCTAGCAGTGGAGATGCTGGTCACAGGGTGACTGTTCAAGAGAATCTTCCAATAATACCCTCATGGTGTCTGTTGTAACTTCCAGTCCCTCCACCAGTGTGTAAAACTCAGTTTCCTCTTTCCTCACTGAGTTTGTCTATAGTTTCCCCAGGCCGAACATGGGTGGCACGTAGGACTTTCACTATAGAAGATGACAGATGCTAGAGACTACTGGCTTGGGTCTTATTCAGTATTCCCAGTTTATGTGGCCTTCTACTTCAGAGGAGAAGGAATGTCACTGAACTGAGAAATATGGTTATCTGGATATTTGTTAAAGACATTCATGTACATGTGAAATCTAAATATTGTATGAAACGTGCTAAGTCCATAGAAACACAGAGTAAAGCACTGGTGACCAGAAAAAGGGGTGGAGGGGACAATAAGAAAACTCAGGTAAAAGGGTACAACTTTGAATTAGAAGATGGACATGTCCTGGAGATTCACAGTCCAGCATGGGAGGTAATGGCTCTCTTTGTGTGATTGTGGTAAACATTTCACAATGCGTGCATTTCCCATCATTAATCATGTTTTGTATTTTCATATATATCATCGTCAGTTAAATATTTTAAAAGTTAAACATGATAAGAAAATTGCAAAGGCTGTTGGGCTACTTATGATATTTTTATATGTAAATGTCTTTGCTTAATCTTGTTGACAACATTCAATTTTAGTGATTATTACTTTCCAATATAGTAGGGACCTCAGTGCACTGATTTCAGCACAGACATGGTGGTACAAATACGCACATCTGACTTTCCCAGTCAAGAGGCCATGGTTATGGGTGAAACAGAAAAACACTGTTACTCTGTTCCAAAGCATGGTGAGAACTGCATGCCAGTGATCTACTGAGGGAAGCAGCCAACCCTTTTCAGAATCTCATAATCAGATCAGGGAGAATAGGAAGAAACTGCATTTCTCAAAGCTGACAGGAATAAATGAAGTGTATTAAGGGGAAACTGGACTGCAGGGGTCAGCAATGGAAATGGGAAAATAACAGCAAAGATACTTCACCTTCCACAGGGCTGGGAAGCAACGTGTACCTTTGATGACTGACGGATGCCCCCAGCCCTACTCTGCAGCAACCCAGCTGTGACACCATGTGCTATCCTGGTCCTTGTAGTACAGTCCTCTGGAAAGCCCGTTAGGTGTTCTCAAGGGAGGCCTGATTGTTCTGGTGGGCACACTGGGAGGATGGTAAGGGTAGAAGAGTTTCCTAGAGGGAGATATTCGGT
>RJWM01033423.1:0-20627 GCA_004363535.1 Dasyprocta punctata
ACAAAACAAGATCAAATGGATATTAATATACCCACTCTGACTTCATTTAATTAATGATTCTATAGTATATTTTTTCATACTGATTTCCAATGTTTTTAAGCTGAATTTTTTAATGATAGCATACAGTTGAGCCATATTTTTGATTATCAAAAGTGAATTCTCTGCTTTTTAATTGAAATTCATAAATCATTAATATTTAGCATTTTATTGGTATAGTTGTTCATAAATTTACTCATATTGGAATTTATGTGTCCCTTTTATCTGTCCTCCTTTTTTCTGTTCCTGTTTCCTTTGATATTAATATAATATTTTTGGGGATTGTATTTTATCTCCATTATTGTGTTAATAACAATTCCTCAGTTTTTCTAATGATTTATAGTATATATATTTGCCTTATCACAGTATAACTCACATATATTGTAAAAAATTAAAATTGTCTTCCTGTTGTCATTTGTACTATTGCTATCATAAAATTTATTTCTCTATTTGTTGTAAGTAGCACATTTTTACAATTAATGTTTCTCTAATTAGACAAGTATCCTTTAAAATGTTTTTCCATAAGTTAAAAACATTTGCTTCTTATATTTACTGTTGTCACCATTTTTCATTCCTTTTTATAGATTCATATTTCCATGTGGTATTATTTTCCTTCTATTGGAAGATTTTAACTTAATACTTTTTCTTTAATTTTTTTTCAAAGATAGTGAAATGCAACAAAAGATAACAGAACAATCAAAACAAAGCAGTAGAACTGGCATAGAACTTTAGACAGAGATACTATGAAAACTATAGCTACAATATTGTACCTTGTTACTTTCAAAATAGTTGACCATTCCATCAGGCATAGCAACAACAAACCAAAAACAAAACACAATAAGACCAATAAAAACAGGATGTGAAATTAAAAAAAAAAGGAAATGAAAAATAAACAAAATTAAGCAAACCAAAGACAATAATAATGGAGGCAGGCTGTCTTGCTAATGATTGCGGCCTCTCGCCCCAACATGGAGGGTTCGCAGAAGGCACATAGTTCTGCCCCTGGGTCTCGCACGCGCTGGAGCTCGTGCAGACTCACCAGGGAGGCGGGCTGTCTTGCTAATGGTTGCGGCCTCTTTCCCCAACATGGGAGGGTTCGCAGAAGGCACATAGTTCTCCCCCTGGGTTCCGCGTGCTGGAGCTCGCACAGACTCACCAGGGAGGCGGGCTGTCTTGCTTCTGGTTGCGGCCTCTCGCCCCAACATGGAGGGTTCGCAGAAGGCACATAGTTCTCCCCATCTATGCCCTCTTGAGTCATCCCAGGATTATACTCGCCCATAGGTTCATAAATCTCTGAGTCTTCAACTAAATTGGAATCTTCCGCTAGCCCTGCCTGTCTCTATATCACCCAATAAATAGTGGCTGTTTAGGAATGTGAGGAGGAGGACCCATTAGAAGACAATGACTTCCCAGCCATTCACGTACTACTAAACTTGTCTCTGTGTATTATTTTTCCCACCTTACCCTTAGCACAGACAATCGGGACTCTGCCAGGTCTCTGATACCTTTGTATTAACCATCCCTGTCTGTTGTGTTTAGAAAGATGGAATGAAAAATCAGAACTATGATTCTTTGTCTGATATCTTCCATTTGTTCTTCCATAGGAGCTCCACCTCTTCCTTATGATCGACCCCAAGTCCTACCTCACGCCATTATAATTAATGTCTTGGATGGTATCAGAGTCACTGATAAGGCATATCACTGTGTAATCATAGTTGGATGTCACTGAGGTACACTATGGGCATCTTTCTACCAGAAAAATGTAATTTTGTAACTCCAGCAATTACTAAGAAGAAAAACTTCAATACACAGTTAGTAAATGTTGAATTACTGTATGGGCATGCACATATGTTCATTAGTAGGGTGGTACAAGGGAATAGATCTTGTCATTTGGATATAGTATGTATTCAAATAAAAAATCTGTATGCATGAGATTGTTACTACCTGCAAGTGGACTGCAAGTTGACTGTGTGAGTCACCTTTTCATTCTGAACTATGGGTTACTGCACGTTATGGGGTAAAAATAAAAGAATAACTATTAAACAATCCTGTGAGAGTATGTAGCTTCTGCTCTGATGTGAAACATTTCCTCTCTATTCACATGTACTCACCGAAGTTAGTAAAATGAGTTGTCAACAAATAATACAATGATTTATTACTCTAGGTGAGATCTTTTATTCCACTGATCACTGCACTCTTTTTGTTTGTTTGTTTGTTTGTTTGTTTTGCGGCACCGGGGATTGAACTCACAGCCTTGCGCCTGCCAGGGCAGGCGCTTAAGCCACTGAGCCAAACTCCCGGCCCTGGTTTTTTTTGAGGCAGGGTCGCACTATGTAGCTCAGGTCGGCCTTGTGCCGCGTTGTAGCCCAAGCCGGCCTCGAACTCACAACGCTCCGCCTACCACTGCACTCTTAACAGGAGAATCTGTTCTTCCCACTTTTATCCAAGGTTGAGATTACATATGGATTCTAAGGATAAACTTCTTGGTAGATTTATTCAAGGCAATTAATAACTACATAATTCTATTTTTTTCAAATGCCTACAGTATAAAGAGCTACAGCTTGAAATCTCAGGCTTAACTTTCTTGTTCCTAAATAGTATAAATTAATTATCTGATCTGTGTTTCCAGCTGACTTATCAAAACAACTATCATTTAATCAGTTTCATATAAATAACTACTTCTCCAGTGATTTAGCTCCCTCATCAATTGTAATTAATATATAATCCTTTTCATAAACAGCCTACATTTTATTTCTCCCAGGGGCTTAGTATGTTATTTATACAATTGTTTGGTAGCTTTTTATTATTAAATAGTTAATAGGTAAATCAATTTCTTTATTTTAGAAGATAATATAGAATGATCCTGCGAGAGGTAGAGCAGGCAGAATCGTTCCCATGTAACGGGGAAGGAAGCCTATCCTAGCTAACCACAGAGTAGGCGAGAGTAGATAAGAGTTGAAAGTCAGTTTGCCCTTGCCTGGTTCTCTCAGAAAAACAGAGAGGTGGAAAGGGGAACTGGTGAAAAAGGACGAACAGTAAAATTTGCACATTAATGAAATAGGAGATGCTGAAACAGAAATAATCATAAAAACAGATCATTTCTATATTTATTAGTAGTGGGGATTGAGATGTAAGTATAAATGTGTAGATGTGTGTGGAGAAAGATCCTTTTGTAGCATGCATTTCTGCAAGAAATAAGATAATATAACTAGGGGGTAGGTGTGCAAAGGTCTGAAAAGCTACTGTTATAGTCCAAGGCTTAGATTGGGCTACCCTGGAGTTCTGTATTACACAATGTCAAAAATAAGCTCATCCAGAGTGAGGCCACAGATTTATGCTGAAGATCAAGATCTTCTCCATTTGTCCTGGCCAAGTAGCCACATTTATGACATTCCAAAGTTCCAAAATGTTAAGACATTATGCTTCCAGAAACAGAACTATGCGTGTGGTTTTAAAAACACTCTTTGTCCTATAATCGTCCATACAAACCAATTTAATATAGTGTCATTGTGGGTAGAAGAACAAATATAACTGTCTTGGGGGATGCATAAACATTATTTTTCACAATAATGTTCTTGGATCTTACAATTTGTTTTTTGGAAGGGAAACAATGTGTCCTAAACAATGTTTTTGTGAACTGTTGAGCTATGATTGTAAGATCTGGGGTCACTGCTGTGACTGAGAGAGCTGAGTGCTGACTCCAGGAAATACAGGAACATGGCTTGGTACCAGCAGAGATACAAATGTTCATGCCCACGGGGATGAGAGGAGAACATTACAGGAGCTCAACAGGATGTAGCTTCCCTCACATCTTTAGAATGTATGAAACACTGGGATGATGGGACATATCTTCAATGGGGTCTGTGATCTCAGAAGACACAGATCTTAAACTTCGACATGGATTAGGGAAGCTCAAGATAGAAAGAACTTTAGGGAATTCTTCATTCAACACAGAAGCGAACTGGAGATCACCTAATGAGGAAGGGACAGGAAGAAACAGGATGCCTCCTTTGTGTCCCTAGTCTCCAATGCCCCATACATCTTTGCATAGGAGCTTGTGTGTTCTCTGTTGTACCTATGACCACAGAGCCCCAGCACAAACATAGGACATTTGTGGACATTCAGTCTCCACTACCGTTTCTTGCCTTGTGTGTCCTATCTTCCGATTTTTGCTTCTACATATCTCTGAGTTTTTCTACAGGATTCTTTTTGCCATGACTTCATTAATCTGTCTGTAGTATTGTATGATGCACATCAATTCTATTTTAATTTTCATACTAACCTCTGCTAGGAAAGAGTCTACTGTTACAGAAGGTGACAAGGGGAGAAAGAAGATTCATAAGAAGTTGTTACTAACTGACTTTTAATGGAAGAAAATCTACAAAATACAGGAACAAGTTGCCAGTGTTATTTTATTTACATAGCATCCTTCCTGCTGAATAATGGGAAGCTCTAACTAACCACCCTGTTGTGAATTATATCTATATGTCTCCCTAAAGTGTCATGCAATCATAGGCAGGGCTTTTAGAAGTGATTGGATTATGAGGCTGATAGCTGATTGCTGTCAGGAGATGGGGTCTGACTGGTGGTTACTGTGGGTGTGGCCTGGAAGCCCATCCCCCTTCCCAGCTTCACCCTTGGCTTCCCCTGCATTCTGTCCACTATGCTGTGAGCATCTTTTCCTTTTCCTTGGAGCCAGCCAACTATGGACTGAAATGTGAGCCAAAATATATCTTTCCTTTTTTAAGGTGCAAATATCAGGTATTTTGTCCAAGTGACAAAGAAAATAACTAAGGTACATCCTCACTTCCTGTCTTAAATTACCATAAATAACAGTTTTTGAGAATAAAGAGAAATCACTTGACCTACTTGGTATAGCAGTAGAAGGAAAGACGTGACTACAGTGAATGATCAGGGAGGTGTCTGTGGAGCACAACATGGGTGACTCTCCTTGAAAAAAAGAGACTCCATTTTGGCTAAACCTGACCCTACTTCCATGTACTGATAAGCACAAAGTTGGCCAAAACTTTTCCTTATCCCCTCAATTGGCTTTAAGCAATGTAAGTTGGTCTAGCTGAGGTGTTGATGTGTAGTCTTCAAAACTAGGAGACAACTCAGTGTTACCTCACCCTGTAGCTCCCAAGAAGCCTGTGTGAGCCAGGTGGGAGGGAGAGCCATGCTCCACTCCAGGCCGTCAGCTGGGATGAGCCTTGAGCCAAAGCTATGACTTCCCAGAGCATAAAATGTTACATATCAGAGCTGAAGCATGGATCCCAATACATTAGATATTACCTTGAATTGTGCTATGCAGATTACTCTTTCTGCATTTCCTTTCCTCTGCATATTGCAGAGGTGATTTCAGGCCACCTACCTAGCCGGGCTCACAACACTCACGTACTTCCCACCACTCTCACAGTCACTCATTCCTGAGTTGCTTCCCGTTCATGAGTTAATAAAACCTGAGTTCAGCCCTGCGTCCAGGTCTTAGTTCAGGTTAGCCATCATTCTAGCTGGACTTAGGATCCCCCTTGGCTCCTCAACCGTTTTTGATATATATTTTTGTCTTTATTTGTGCCATAGGTAGCACTGGAAGTGGTAGGTTGGAATTAACTCACTAGAATTCCAGTAACTTTTCCATGGGATTACAAATATAAACTTTCTGGGCTGTGATGAGGTCCAGGAAGGACTTTCTACAGGTGTCAGGACTGAAGAGAAATGAGTTTATATTTTCTCAGTCCAAGGAAGAAGTAGCTGTAGAAAACATGGCATTTATAACTCTGCAGCGAGGTATGGGCCAGATCCAGGGCAACAAATCCATCAAAGGTTATAGTGTATTGTGCCAGGTTCTCCTCTGCTGGATCTGCAGCCTGAGTTTCACCAGACATCAAGTGGTTTCTCTGCATAGTCAAATACATAGAGATGTGTTCTGTGGTTTCAAGGTTTTCCCTCTGCTCTCTTTCTTTTCCTCCACCTTTCTTCTGTTCTGCCCATCTTTCACTCCCAAAATATGTGTGCAAGATAATGTATCAGTGGTATCATAAATTTAAAATACTTAGTTTAAATTTTATATCCATAGATTCAAAGTTCAGCTTTTTTTTCATGATGCACAGTATGAATCATAATTGAAAAATACATTTCATTTGTGTGTGTTTAGTTCTTATAATAATAATTAGATGTTTATACTATGCTAAAGTATGAGATAAATATTTGAAAGATATTTCATTTTATCATTGGAACCAGTTCTAATGAAATAAAGATGGTAAAGATTCCCAGTCTATAGATAATTCAATTGAGGTTTAAAATGTTAAATTTTTTTTCTTTAATTCAACAGATGACAGTGTTGAAAGTTGAATACCCTTTAAATCACTTTATTGGTGGAATAAAGAATTAAATATTTACAACTTACAGGAGGAAAGGTATATTTTGGTTCACATTTTAGAAGTTTCAGTCTTTCTATGGTTGGCCAGCTCCAAAAGTCAACATGGTGGAAAGGTCTGGCAAAGGAGTAATACTTACCCCATGTTGGTCAGGAAACAGAAAGTCAAAAGAGGAGCAGGGAAGGGAGTGATTCCTTGGAGGCCATACCCACAGTCACCTGCCTTTTTGGACTATACCTTGTCTCCTAAGAGCAAGTCAGCAATAATGCCCTATATGATCCAATCACACTAGGCTTTGGGAGCATTTTAAGTCTGACACATATCTGTCCAAAATATAAGCTTACTCTCTTAGATGACATGCATTGCAGTACCTGACGGAAGGTATTTCTAATTTACATTATTATACTTAAATTATATAGCACATGTAAGAAGTCTTACATAATATATACTGCATAGGAAATATTTAGCAAGAGAAATACACAAAAAGTTGAAAAAAAATTGAAAATTACAATTAATCTGAACAAGGTGATACAAACATTTTGTATAAGAAGCAATTCACAAAATTGATTTTTCTGATTGTAGTTTCTATATTATAACTGATTTTGTAAAATCTAATAGGCTACTTTAAAGCAGATTTAGTCTACCCAGTCCCGCGACTCAGGGTAACCCACCAGGGAAACTCCCAGCCAGCCTCACAGGACACAGAGGTACTGAGCCCAGCCCAGCCCAGGACCCCAGAGCTGCTCATCATGGACTGGCCAGCATAGCTGTAGGGCCTTGGAGAGCTTGGGCTCTGCCCACCAGAGCCCAAGGCACATGCAAGTCCATGTTCAGTGAAGCAGCCAGCACCATGGGTCCTAGAGGTTCTGGGCATACCCAGCCAGGAGCAAGGCCCTGGCACTGTAGGCCTGGGACTCGCCCAGGCTTGCCTGGCACCCCAGAAGTGCTGAACTCCTTGCAGGCAGACTCAGGGTCCAGGTGGCGCCACACTCTGGGGTACACTCTGCCCAGCTGCCTGGGACCAGGAGGCCTTGGCCCCCAACCAGTAAGGCAAAAGTTCTACCAGCACACTCCAGGTATATGTCCTCACTAGCTGCACACAGGATCCAGCTCTAGCTGGTCCCGTGATTCACCGCAACCCACCAAGGGAATGCCTTACCAGCCTTGCAGGACACAGAGGTACTGAGCCCAGCCCAGCCCAGGACCCCAGAGCTGCTCATCAGGGACTGGCCAGCATACCTGCAGGGCCTTGGAGAGCTTAGGCTCTGCCTACCAGAGCCCAGAGTGCATGCAAGCTCCATTGTTCAGTGAAGTGGCCAGCACCGCGGGTCCTAGAGGTTGTGGGCATGCCCAGTCAGGAGCAAGGCCCAGGCACCATAGGCCTGGGACTTGCACAGGCTTGCCTGGCACTCCAGAGGTGCTGAACTTCTTGCAGCCAGACTCAGGGTCCAGGTGGTGCCACACTCTGGGTTACACTCTGGCAAACTCCCTGGGACAGGAGAGGCCTTGGCCCCCACCCAGTAAGGTGGAAGCTCCACCAGCATGCTCCAGGAGTGCGCCCTCACTAGCTACACACAAGAACCAGCTCTACCTGGTCCCATGACTCAGCGCAACCCACCAGGGGAATGCCAGGTCAGCCTTGCAGGACACAGAGCCACACAGGTCCCTGAAGAAAATGACAAAATGAAAGACCAAGAGGCAGTCTCAATCCCCCAGCCCACTGAGAACAAACCCAAGAGACACTGAAATGGAAGACAGTGGGAGTCACACAACCAAACTTTATGAAATGATAGCAAATGCAGTAAGGAAACAGCTTGATGAAGCTATAGAGAAACTCAAATCAGAAATAATCTCTGAACTAAAAAGTGAAATGACAATCATTATTAAAGAAAGGTTATGTGTATCTACAGAAGAGCAAGATAAAAAAAAGAAGAATTTAAAAAATTGATGGAAACTGAATGAACAATGTAAGACACAAACAGAATGCCTGAAACAGATGCAACGGGAAACGCAGGAAATGAAAAATTCCATGGAAAGTTTGAAAAAATGCTTGAATGAAGCTGAAGATAGAATCTCAGATTTTGAAGACACCATGGGAGCTTAAGGTCATGAAAAAAATTGATCTCTTAAAAATAGTAAGGAACCAAGAAACAACAATTCACCAGCTGCAAGATGATGCCAAGAGAAATAACATAAGATTAATAGGCATAAATGAAAAAGCAGGAGTCAATACCAATGACCTACGAAGACTATTCACAAAATACTAGCAGAAACTTTTCCAAACATGGGAAGAGAAACTGAAATACAGGTAACTGAGGCATACAGAACCCCTATTAACCATAGCCAAAATAAATCTTCACCCAAACATATAATAATAAGGGCATCAGAAATACAGCACAAGAACAAATTACTAAAAGCTGTCACAGAAAAGAATCAGATCACCTATCAAGGAAAGCCTATCAGAATTATGGCAGACTTCTCAACACAAATCTTTAAGTTAAGAAGAGCTTGGAGTGAAGTATTTCAAATCCTGAAAGAAAACAACTTTCAACCCAGATTGATGTACCCTGCAAAGCTATCCTTAAAAATTGATGGAGAAATAAGATACTTCCATAACAAAGAAGAACTGAAGAAATTTATCGTCACCAAACCAACACTACAAAAAGTACTGTAAGATACTCTAGAAAGAGACAAAGATAGCTACAATCTTAAAAACAACAACAAAAGGAAACCACTAAGCAGGGCAAGTAATTAAACAGAAAATGTAGAAAACCAACAACAGAAAGATATCATGACAGGGATGAGCTGGTACAAATCAGTTATATCAATCAATGTAAATGGTCTCAACTCACCAATAAAAAGAAACAGACTAGCAGAGTGGGTTAAGAAGCAAAACCCAACATTATGCTGTGTACAAGAAACACATTTCACTCAAAAGGAAATTCACAGACTAAAAATCAAAGGCTGGCAAACAATACTCCATGCAACAGGAACCAGAAAAAAGCAGCGGTAGCTATTATGTTTGCAGACAAAATGAACTTCAAACCGAAAATGATCAAAAGAGATAAAGGTCACTACATACTTGTTAGGGGAACACTTCAAGAGGAAGAGATTACAAACATAAATATATATGCACCGAATATGGGACCATCCAACTATGTAAGACAACTCTTAGTAGACATGAAAAACCAAATAAACAATAATACAGTTATAACAGGGGTCCTTAACACCCCACTGTCACAGAGAGACAGATTAACCAAACAAAAACCAGGAAAGAAATAACAGAACTGAATCAAACTTGTGAACAAATGGACCTAGTAGATGTGTACCGAGTATTCCACCCATTAACATCAGAATACACATTCTTCTCAGCTGCACATGGGTCATTCTCTAAAATAGATCATATACTGGTCCACAGAACATGTTTAAGTAAAGGCAAAGGAACTGAAATAATTCCATGCATATTATCTGACCATAGCACAGTAAATTTGGAAATGAATGCAAAAAACCTACAATAAACGCATAAACACATGGAAATTAAATAATACTCTCCTAAATAACCAATGGGTGACAGAAGAAGTTAAAGAAGAAATTAAACAATATCTACAATTGAATGAAAATGCAAATACAAATTACCAGAACCTGTGGGACACAATGAAAGCAGTCCTCAGAGGGAAATTTATAGCACTAAACTCCCACATCAGAAAAAAGAAAAGAACACACATAAACAACCTAATGCTACACCTCAAACTTCTAGAAAAAGAAGAGCAAGTCAAGTCCAAAGCCCAAAGAAGGAAGGAAATTGTTAAGATTAGAGCAGAAATTAATGCAATTGAAACTAAGAAAACAATACAAAGAATTAATGAATCGAAGAGTTGGTTCTTTGAAAGAGTAAATAAAATTGATAAACCCCTAGCCAACCTTATCAAAAAGAGGAAAGAAAAAACCACATTCATGCAATAAGAAATGAAATGGGTAAAATCACTACAGACCTGGTGGAAATACAGAAGATCATCAACACCTACTTCGAAAACCTTTACTCACATAGATTTGTTAACACAGAAGAAATGGAAAGATTCCTAGAAACTTATGAATTACCAAAGCTGAATCAGGATGTAAAGCTGCTGAATAGCCCAATTTCAGCTAATGAAATTGAAAATGTAATTAGGACCCTACCAACAAAGAAAAGACTGGGCCCTGATGGATTCACTGTTGAATTCTATAAGAAATTTAGGGAAGACTTAATGCCAATACTCCTCAAACTCTTCAGTGAAATTGAAAGGGAAGTAAATCTCCCTAACTCATTCCTGGAAACAAGTATTATCCTAATACCAAAACCAGAGAAAGACCCAACCAAAAAAGGAAATTATAGGCCAATCTCCCTCATGAACATAGATGCAAAAATCCTCAATAAAATACTGGCAAATGGAATACAGCAGGTTATCAGAAAGATTATACTCCATGATCAAGTGGGATTCATCCGAGGAATGCAGGGATGGTTCAACATTTGGAAATCAATACATGTAATACACCATATCAACAGGGCCAAGGACAAGAACCACATGATCATCTCAGTAGATGCAGAAAAAGCTTTTGATAAAATCCAACACCCATTCATGATAAAAACCCTACAGAAAATCAGAATAGATGGTCTCTACCTCAATCTGATAAAAGCCATAGATTATAAACCAACAGCCAACATCTTACTAAATGGACAAAAACTGAAAACTTTCAACCTAAAATCAGGAACAAGACAAGGATGTCCATTATCACCACTCCTATTCAATATAGTTCTGGAAATCTTAGCCAGAGCAATTAGACAAGAGAAAGAAATAAAGGGAATGAGGATAGGAAAGGAAGAAGTGAAATTATCACTATTTGCAGACGGTATGATACTCTACATAGAAGACTCCCAAAAATCCATTAGAAGATTTCTACAAGTAATAACCAAATTCAGTAATGTTGCTGGATACAAGGTGAACACTCAAAAATCAATAGCATTCCTGTACACAAACAAAGTCACTGAGAGAGAAACAAGGGAAATCACACTCTTCACTATAACATCCAAAAAATGAAATACTTAAGAATCAATCTAACAAAGGAAGTAAAAGATCTATACAATGAAAATTACATTACTCTGAAGAAGGAAATCAAAGAAGATTTCAAAAAATGGAAAGATATTCCCTGTTCATGGATAGGAAGAACAAACATCATGAAAATGGCCATTCTCCCAAAATTATTATACTGATTTAATGCAATCCCAATCAAAATACCACTTGCCTACCTCACAGAACTAGAGAAAGCATTTCTGAAATTCATCTGGAGCCAGAAAAGACCTAGAATAGCAAAGGCAACAAAGGGAAGGCAGGAGGCATTGCAATCCCCAACCTGAAACTATACTACAAAGCTACTGTGATAAAATCATCATGGTACTGGAATCAAAACAGACCTGAAGATCAATGGAATAGATTAGAAGATACAGCCACAGCTACAAACACACTTAGCCACCTCATCTTTGACAAAGGGGCCAAACATGTACATTGGAAGAAAGGTAGCCTCTTTAACAAATGGTGCTAGAAAAACTGGCTTTCTATATGTCGTAAACTAAAACTAGAACCATGCCTATCACCATGTACTAAAATAAAGTCAAAATGGATGAAAGATCTGAATATTAAAACAGAGACACTAAACTTACTAGGAGACAGAGTAGATAAAAATCTTGATAGCATAGGAGTAGGCAAAGAGTTCATGAACAAAAATGAAATTGCACAGGAAACACTTCCCAGTATCAACAACTGGGATCTCATCTTACTAAAAAGTTTTTGCATGTCAAAGGAAATATCCAACAGAGTAAAAAGAAAACCCACAAATTGGGAAAATATCTTAGCTAATTGCCAGTCAGACAAAGGACTTCTATCTAAAACATATAAAGAATTAAAAGAAATCAGGCCCCTAAAATTCAAGGACCCAATCCAAAAATGGGCATCTGAGATGAATACACAGTTCTCAGAGAAAGAAATACAAATTGCAAATAAATATATGAAAAAATGTTCAACATCAATGGTCATTCGCAAAATGCAAATTAAAACAACACTGAGAAGCCATCTCACTCCAGAAAGAATGGCCAAGATTAAAAAATCATCCAGCAACAAATCCTGGAGGGGCTGTGGGGAAAAAGGAACTCTTCTCCACTGCTGTTGGGAGTGTGGACTGGTGCAACCACTGTGGAAATCAGTGTGGAGATTCCTCAAGAAGCTAGGATTAGAGATCCCATTCAACCCAGCTATCCCACTTCTGGGCATTTTCTCAGAAGAACTGAAAACATCATACCACAGTGATATCTGTGCACCCATGTTTATAGCAACCCAAATTGTAATAGCCAGATCTTGGAAACAACCCAAGTGCCCATCAATCAAAGACTGGATAAAAAGATGTGGTATTTTTATACAATGGAGTGCTACTCAGCTATTAAGAAAGATTGCATTGAGACTTTTATAAGTAAATGGTCACGACTTGAGACCATACTCATAAGTGAGATAAATCAAACCCACATGTGTAAATACCATATTGTCTCCCCAGTGTAAGAAACTGACAAAGTATATATGATCCAAAATCTATAATAAATGCTATGTAAGGGTAAAAAACAGCTCTAAGAGCAAAAGTAATTGGGAAGGGAAAAGGGGGAAAGAGGGAAGGGAAAGAAAAAGATATAAATCTGTATATATGTATATGTTAGATAGCTAATATGAACATACTGCTGAACGTATTAGTTATTTAGAGAGAACAATTGATACTCATATGGTTAGATCAATTTTGCATGTCTATATCTGTTAATGTAAACAATCATTTTGAAGATAATGATATACAATAATGCAACCATTATCAGGTTTCTATCACCCTGTTTTGTAAACCTACCATGTTACTGTTGTGCATTTACTCTAGTCGTTTGTTTGTCTCTTTGGCTTTTTGTCCTTCTTATATGTGTCTTTTTTCTTTCTCTCAAATAAAAAAAATAAAGCAGATTTAGGCTTACAGAAAAAGTGAGCAGAAAGTTTAGAGAGTTCTGACACTTGCCCTATGTAGCCACTCACAGAAAAACATTGATTGTCACTCTCTCAGATCAAACAGAAAAACTGATGTTTTCCCACTCTCACTTCATCTAATGTTTCTGACTTCAATGAGATACTAGCATGGTGTTGCATTGTTATATTGGGGTGGACTCAACGCAAAGTAAAGAAAAACTGGCGCATTATCATAGGAAAAGCTCAACACTCCTCTCATCAACTCAACTCTGCACTCAGGGGATGGTCACATGCCAGTCCCAGAAAACCCACAGCTTGGCCTGAGTCATAGTTCAATCCCAGGTTCACCACTTGTTCTGAAGTTTGACCCACTGTGTGATTTGATAGTTTTGTGCTTGTTCTTTCAGTGGCTGGGGTACAGGATAACAGCATACAGCCACTTAGCACGTTAGTGCGGTCTCACCTTGTGTGACAGCACGGGGATGTATGGCATTGTACCCTGCAATGTCTATGTGACTCATCATGTGAATAGAAACATTCATTTTTGGCAGATAATCTCTGTAACTGGTGATTAATGAAAAGTTTAAAGAACACAAAAAGTTCTTCTGTACTCTCTCTGAAATGCCAGCTCATGACCTGATCCAGAATTGTGGCATTTGATGAGAGTAGAATTGATCTCAGTTTAACTTTTGAACATGGAGGAACACTGAAAGTTGCCACAAGCATGGCATTTTTAGTTGGGTGCCTGATGTTGTAAAAGCAAAAAATTTCTTATTTCTCTGAACTTAACATAAATTAGATTTCCTTAGATTGCTGGGATTTCCTTTTCTATGTAGGATATCACCACCGGACATACTTCCAAACAGAGGTGAGATTACGGATTTTATAATTAAGTTTTCTAATGTAAACATTTACTGACATCAATTTTCTTCTCAGCTTTTTAAAAATGTTTTCTGCAGCTGTTAAGTAGAATACTCTTTAAGGCCAAGTGGGTTGATAACATTGAGCAGGTCTGCTGTAGCTTTGTTGATTTTCTGATTACTTTATGATTTACTAAGAGCAAAAGGTTAAAGTCTCCAAATATAATTGTGATTTGTCTACTTTCCTTTTAGTTTTAAATTTTAAATATTTGGACAGTCTGTTGTTAGCTGCACACCCTTGTATAATTATGTAATATCTATCTATATTTCTGTAACATGGTTTCTGATATCTAATTCGTAACACATTGACATAGACTTTCTGGATTTCCTTGGTTAGTTTTTTCATGAATATTTTCTTCCATTTACCTACTTTTAATATATTTTATTATATTGAAAATGGATTTCATGTAGACAGAATATGGTTGTTTTGTTTTTTATTAATCAATACTGACAATCTCCGTCTTTAAAGTGTGTTTGAAATGGTTGTGGTGGCACACGCTTGTAATCCCAGTACTAGGAAGCTGAGGCAGGAGGATCACCAAGAGCTGGAGGCCAGTAAGGTGTACATAATGAGTTCAAAGCCAGTCTGAACTGCGAAGTGATACCCTGTTCCAACATCCCCATAATAATAAAAAAATTTTTGTGTTTATACCACATACATTTACAGTACTGTAATAGAATTAGGTTCATCATTTTATTCCTGATTTTTTGTACCATCTGTATTTGATTGTCAGCATTATATTAAAACATATTCATTTGATCTGTTTTTTATTTTTTCTCTTAAAAATTATGTCTGTGGAATGGATTTTTAGATGACTATTCAAGATAATTCCTTAAAATAACAGAATCATACATCAAGAAAATGAGCTTGTTTTAAGTGCAAGTAATTATATATATATATAAAATATGAAACTAATATATAATTTTCCTTTTGCGGATAGAAATCTACAAATTTTTTCTTTCTTTTCCAAAGATTTTTTTGCTCTGTCACATCAAAACTGTTAATATCATGACATGGCGTATTTTGTGACAGTTCCTCATTGTGACAAATTTGTACAGAAATAATGTTGATGGGGTAGTTTTTTTCCTACTCAAAATGTACAAGGCCTATTTTATAAATGTATAAGGTCAGAAAATTAAATATATTATTGTAATAAATGTCTTTATTTTAAACGCTTTAAGTGGACATATAGTATTTGTACATACTTATGGGATACAGTATGGCTTCAATAAGTGTACAGTGTGTAATGGTAAGATCAGGATAGTTGCTATTTTATTACCTCAGATATATATTATGTATTACTACCTCTTTTAGCTAATTTAAAGTATCTTAACTGCTACCATCATCCTTATCCCACTGTCATAGAGTATTCGAAGTTATTCTTTCTATTCAACTGCATATTCTGTATCTGTCCATCACTTCCCACACTTCCTGGGCTCTGGTAGCAACTCTTCGAATCTCTACTTCATTGAAATGAATTTTATTTATCTTTAACTATTTATGGACATAAAATTCATCTAGTTGATTTTAAATATTCTTTATGTTTTTAGTGATTTCTGTTAGGATTGCATCAAGCCTACTGTTTAACCTTTCACAGTCTATTTAGTGTTATTTCAGCACTTCAAGAAAAATATATAAAACTTACAACTGTTTAGTTTACATTACCCCCTCTTCTTTGTGTCTTACTTGTCAGCTGTCTTCCAGTCTTAGAATTTGAAAACCTTAACAAGAAATGTTGAAACAATAGATTTCAAAAAGTCATAAACATTTTATTTTGTTTTGTTTTTTTGGTACTGAGAATTGAACTCTTGACCTTACACTTGCAGCCTTATCTCCGGTCCTGAACATTTTGAATAAGTCAAGACAATAGAACTGTGAATGCTGCTCCAGTGAACTAAGAAGTTCTGATATTTATTTGTGATCCGAATTTCAATCCTTGTGGGTATATACCCAGAGTTTATTAACTACCATATCATAGTTCTATTTTCAATTTTATGAGGAAACTCTGTTTTATGCAGCAGCTGGACCATTTTACATTCTCAAGATTGTCTCAGTGTATAACTGTTTTAGTTTAACACAGTTCCGTCAACATTTATTTCTTTCTATATTTCATATATAATTATCATTGTAACATGTAAGGTGATAACCCATGTAATTTTGATTACCATTTCCCTGATGATTAGTGATATCTAACAGTTTTTCATACACTTTTTCGCTATTGAGTACATCTTTTCGAAAAGAATGTCTAGGCAGGTCATTTGGCTATTTTTTAGTCAGGTTGCATTTTTGCATTATAGTACTTTCTTATGTAATTTTTTTTTAACCAGGAATCAAACTCATGACCTTGCACTTGCTAGGCAGGTGCTGTGCCTCTGAGATATATCCTAACTTTTTATTAGGATTGCTTTTTTTGTGTGTTTGTGTGTGTGTGTGTGTGTGTGTACTAGGAATCGCAGCCAGGGCATTGAGCTTGCCAGGCAGGCACTGTGCTGATGAGCTATATTCCTGGCCCCTTTCTTATGTGTTTTGGACTCTGTAAGATTTTCAGTTTACAAATACTTTCTCACATTCCATAAGTTACTGTGCAGAGGTGTTTTAGTATGATACAATTACACTTGAGTATTTCTTCTTTTGTCACTTGTACCTTTTTTGTCATGCCAAAAATAAAATTTGCAAGATCAACTTCATGAATATTTTTCTCTAGTAGTTTTATAGTTTTAGGTCTTAGGTTTAAAGCTTCAATAAATTTTGAGATAATCTTTGTATGTGGTGCTTCATTTCATTGTCTTACATATGTTATTCTAAATAATTAAAAATACAGAAATAAGCTAAAAGTATCCTAACAGATCAATGAATAAAAATATAGTACTTTTATATAATGTGATATTATGCAGCCTTGAGAAAGAAAGACATTCTGTAATTTGTAATGACATAAATGGACCTAGGGCACATTATCCTAAATGAAATACGCCAGTCACAGAAGGACAAATACTGTACGGCTCCACTTATATAAATATCTAAAATTATTCAAAAGCATACAAGCAGCGAATACAGTTTTGGTTTCCAGGGACTGGAATGAAAAGGGACAAATGGGGAATTATTACCCAATACATATGCAGTTTATTTTTGCAAGAGTAATTTCTAGAGTTCTTCTCTACAACACAGGGCCAACAGGGAAGAACACAATATTGCACATTTAAAATTTTTGAGAATAGATCTGCTATTGAATGCTGCTCCAGCAGCAACTGCAGCAACAGCAACAACCAAGACAAAGAAGCACTGGCAACTTGTAGAAGGATGGATAAGCCTTAATTCCTTGATTTTGATCCGGGTTTCAAGAGTGCATACAAACTTACGAACTCACCAAATTGTACACACCAAATGGGTGTAGTTTTTGGATAGCATTTCTAGCTCAAAAAAGCTTTTTAAAAACAGAACTAAAATTGTTTCATGTATTTTAGCACATGTTTATTATTCCTGCTGCTCTTCACTCTTGGAATTCCAAATTTTCCTCTGGCATCATTTCCCATCAGTCTGAAGAATTTTCTTCTCTATTTCTTTCAGAACAAGTCTATTCCTGATGAATTCTATTTCCCTTTATTTAAAAATTTCTTTATTTTACTACAATTTCTATAAGGTATTTTGATGAGCTACAGAATTTATGATTGACAATTATTTTTCTCTCAGCGTTTAAAAATGTAATGGGAGACAAATCCTGTCTTGTAGGACATTACATGTACTTTGATTTACTCTGAGAGAAATAGGAAACTATTGCAAGGATTTTATCAGGGAGTGACATGATCTATGATTTAAAGGATCTCACTGTTACCTCATGCCCGCTGTATTAAAAATGTAATGTCAGAGGACAAGCAGGAAGATCATGGCTATCACAGTCTGACCAAGGATGTAATAGTAACCACATTATGGGTTAATTTTAAGGCAAGAAAACTGGATTGCTTGAGGAATTCGATGTGAGGAATTAGAGGAAAAATAAATAAATAAAAACAAAAGATAATTCTAAGGTTTTAGCTAGAAAAACTGAACAAATAAAGTCTCAGGTAAAAAGCAAAAGACAGTAGCAGGAGTCTTTTAGAGGTGAGAACAGGCAAGATCAAGATTTTGGTACTGGTTGCACTCAATCAGAAGCTGAACCCTGTAGAATGCAGTATTTCTAACCAAAAGCAGAGCATCCACATGGGTCTCTCTGTTCTATGTCTTCTCTGACAGGACCCAGTAGTGCAAGAAAGAACTGCAAATGCTCCTGTTTCTTTTCAGGAGTCAAACAGATCCCATATCTCCACTCCTCACTCCTCCTCACTCTCATCCCTGAGAGACCTTGCTAAAAGCAGGTCAGCGGGGCCCTGTAGGCACAGACAGTCTCGGGAGGTTTGTGCTCAGCTCCCCTGGCAGCCTCGGGCACTGTGCCACTCACAGCGCAGTAGTAAGCGGCTGTGTCACTCCAGTGGGCTGAGGCTTTCTCCAGGTGGAACGAGGTTTCGCTCTTCTTAAATTCAGCCTTGAAGTCTCTTATGCCTTCAACCACAGGGGCACCTGACAGGTATCTGAGGAGCAACTGGAGGCCTTGGCCAGGATACTGGACGTACCAGAAGAGAGAAGGTGTTCCACTATAGGTATAGTTGCACCTCAGCTGCAGACGGCCTCCTTCCAAGACAGCAACGTGGCGGTCAGGCTGGGCCACGGACTGGGCTCTGCTTCCTCCTGCAACACCAACACTGAGCAGTGAGATCAGGACTGACTCACCTGTAGTGCGGGGCTGGGGCTCTCTTCAGATTCTGACTGGGAACGTGCTCCTCCCGCGGAGGCAGGGGCAGAGAGTCAGCGTTACTTACTCAGGGTGAAGGGCACTCCAAGCAGGAGAAGGGTCACTGAGAGCATGGCTAGGCGGTGAGGAAACTGACAGTGCTGTTCTGGAAGATCTCCTTAGAAAAATTGGGGGGTTAAGAGTTTCCTCTTTAGGCCTAGAGACTAATACCCAAAGATGCTTCCTTAACAACTTCTCTGACGCTGACCCTACTCAGAGTGTTCACTCAGTGTGCGGTTAGGTTAAAAACCTCCTAAGGGTGACTGACACTGAACTTCCCTTTGCGCAGACATTTTTAGTCTAGGTAGCATCGCCCCCTGGCGGTGAAGGAGAGAAATAAATAAGTTTTAAGGTTTTTGTACTGGTTATTTTTTTAGTACTTACTACAATCTGGTGAGAACATTTTCGAGAGTCTGTGTAATAGGAAGCTGTATACCCCAATGAATTAAATAATATTATTTATACGCATGAAGTAAATAATATTATAATCGTCCTTTTTAAAGTTACAAAAAAAGTGGAAGAAGGATGCATTTTGTCCAAGGTCATAGTAAGCCGCAGAACTAGTTGTTTTAATCAATACGAGTCCAGAATCCACAGTATTAATCATAGGTAACCATTTCACATTTCTCACTGTACCATTTTAGAGTAGATATTTTCCTCACTTATGAAGTTAAGTAATTTGCCCAAGGACACATGAAGTTTAGGTTTAACATTTTTTCAGTCAAAGCCAGTACCTTTCCTATTAGTTGTCTAGGTAGAATGCTACTCTAGAAGGTTTTGCGCTAATCTCTGTCTCTTCTTTGTGAAAGAGAATGTTTTTGTGGTTCTTCTGTGCTCTGAGTAACTGCTTTAAAGATAAGGACATGCAGTGTGTCAGCTATTGTTATTCTTTCATTATTTTGTCGTGAAATTTTATTTTATCCTTTCATGAAATAAAAAAGAAATGAATACCTAACAGAGCAAATGCTAAATAGAGAAGCGTCAAATATGAAGATGACTTTTTAGTGTGTACTGATTTTAACAACACAAAGATCATGACTTGGGTCTTTTCAAACAAAGATAGACTGTATTGGAATAAAGAAAGATGATACAAGGAAGAAAAACTATAGAAATCTCTTTTTTGGGATTTCTGGGTCATCTAAAGTCATTGTACAAACTAGATGGAGGATTTGAAGTAGTATTGGCAGGATTTTTTTTTCAATTGTGTTGGATTTACATGGTTTTAAAAAGAATCTGTAAGCCATGCATCCGAGTTCTGAGAAGACAAATAACATTAAAATATGATCAGAGGTCACAGGACCACATTTTGGTAAGAGAAACAGTCTTTTCTAATTTAATTTAAATAAAGGAGGAAAAGATTTGTTTAGTTTTAAGTAATTCCATGGAGTGTGAAAGTAGAAGTGTGAAATATCTATTACTTTCTGATGGATTTTTCTTATAAATGGAAGT
>RJWM01033424.1:0-20656 GCA_004363535.1 Dasyprocta punctata
TCTCTATCTCCCTAAGTTTTCTGGATAACGTCCCCCGATATATTTTTCAGTTCAGCAAATCTTTCTTTTTTTAACAAGTCTCTATTATACTATACACATTCTGTTCTTTAACCCATCAAGTTATTATTTCAGTATCATTATTATACTGTTTGATTTCCAGAGGCTTTTTAAAATTGTTTTCAAATCCACTTGGTCATTTTTTTCAACATCATATTCCTTGATGATATTTCTAAGCCACTCCTCACTTGTTAGGCAAGTTTATGCACATCTTTTGTATATAGGTGTCAAAATCTCCAATATTGGAAGTTTCTGAAGCTCAATCTATTATTTTTCCTTATGGTTAGCTCATGGTAGGTCATTTTTGGAAAAGGGTGGCAGTTTTATGATTTTTGCCTGGTGATTTCTGACTGTGATACACATACTTTGAAACTTGTTTAATGGAAAAGATTTGGGGGCTAACATAAAATTCCATTCCCCAGTAAGGATTCATGTTTCCTTTCCCCCATCCTATTATCACTGCTGACTCGAGTCCACACCTAAAGTGCAAAGTCTGACCATGGCCATTTGGGCACAGATGACCTCAGTCCCTGCTGCAAGCTCACCAGAAGGCTGGTGTCTTCATCACTTTCTCTGCTGGTTCATGATACCTGACACCCACCACTGAAGGGAGGAGATACCTACTTTAGCTCACATTTCAGTTCATAGTCAACTGGCTCCAAAGCTGGACAGCATGGCAGAGGGACACAGCGGAGCAGAGCTGCTCACCACATGAAGGACAGGAAAGGGAAAGCATGAAAGGTGGAGCTGGGAGGGAGATAAACCCTCCCAGGCCACACCCACCGTAATCAGCCTCCCCCCGGCTGAAACTGAAACTTGCTTCTCAACAGAATGCCAGCTCTACCACCTGCATAATCCAATCACCTTTCCAACACAAGAGGCTTTGAGGATAATTTTAAGACCTAAACCATTAAAGGTGGCTTGTGGTTCTCTTTTTCAAAGGCATTTTCTTTCCTTTATCCAAGAAAAAGTTGTATCAGACAGGTTTTGTTACTGTTCCTGTCTGCATTGAAAGTTTATTTTTCATTATAATACCAACAAGGGTATAGTTTGTAGGTCAAAATGGAAAGCTGGGGCTGTCAGCTCTCATAAATATTTACAGGCCCTTCCACCTCCCAGCATTCTGCTTTCACTTTATTTTGTTTTCTACAATGGCCTACTTTTTTGCCAAATCAGTGATGCATTTTGCAAGACATTTTTTATCATGTAATCCAGCAGTATATAGTTGTTTTCAATGGGTTTTCCATGGTACCAAATATCCATAATGCAAGCAAAAAAGGTCCTTAAATTCTTAACAGTTTCAATTTTCAACATCCTTACTACTTCGAATGGTAGATGTTTTGCCTATATTTTTATAGTTACATATATTTTGCATACATATGCATGAAATTTTAGAATTTCTAAAAGAGACAGAGTTTTCAAAACTTTTGCTATAAAGGAATACCTAATTAAAGTGAAAAACACTGCATAAGTTTAAATATTTAAGGTATTAGGTAAGAATGCTTAATATAAAAATAACAATTTCTATCACTGGTTCATTCTCACATTTTGAATTTTACTATCATTATGTTGTGTGTGTATTAATAGGAAGTAAAACCTAAATGTAAAAGAATTAGTGCTTTTATGGTGTTTCTCAAGTCAGGTTACTATAAAACATTATAAGACATGCTGTTCTCATGACACACTTCAGTGTACTTTCCAGACAATCTGGGCTAGTAAAATCAAAAAAGTTTTGTAGTTAAAGTGCAAAAATAAGCAGTTCATTAAGTTAATTCACCATGAGAATTTGTAAGTAAGTGTTTGGCTAAGTATTACATTAAGTTTTCCTTTTTTTTTTTTTTTATCAAAGTCACCAACTAATATGAGTTATAGTCAAAGTCATCCAAAGGCTCCCATAAACTGGAAAAAGAATTTCTGAATCTTCTGTAAAAACAAGCTAACTTGTAATGCTATTAATTAATAGACAATCATACTTCTATAAGCTACCTGCTTCTCTCCTGTTTTTTCCAGATTTTATTTAAAGGAAAAGGTAAAGTTAGCTTTATTGAGAATAAAAATGAAGAATCAAAACCTTAGAAAAAGAAAGAAACCCCTTATAATGCCTGGGCTAGTTAAAATAATATGTATCATCACCATCTCCATCATTGCAAACAGTGTTATATGAAGTTAGTGAGTGTGTTGTTATATGCCTAAAGCTAACCTGTGGGAAAACCTATCAACTATCATTGAGTGAACTACAGGGCCAAGTACAGTGCAAATGATTCATGCTGCTTACTCAGCCAGTGAAGACAAGGCTCCTGATTTCTGCATTTCATGGAACACTGTTCAAAATGACTAACGTTTCTCTCTATTTCAGGTTTACAGATAATATAAGGATAGTTTTCACCGTCAAGGGTGAAGAAATAACCTATAGGATGGTAAAAAATTTTTCCAGCTACTCCTCAGGCAGACAACTAATATCTAGAATATATTAAGAACACAAAACAAATTAGACCATCTAAATTTAGAGACCAAGTCAAGTAATAGACAAATGAAATGAACAGACACTTACAGTGGAAGAAGTACAGATGGCCAACAGATATATGAAAAAACATTTAACATCTCTAGCCATTAGAGGGATGCAAATTAAAAGACGTTAAATTTCATCTTATTCTGAAAAGTATGGTGATCATCAAGAAATCAAAGAATAAGAAATGCTAGCATGATTATGGTATAAAAGGAACACTCCTACAATGTTGGTGGGAATGTAAACTGGAACAATCATTATAGAAATCAGTATGGAGACTTCTCAAAGAAGCAAAATTAGAAATTCCACCCAGCTATCCTCTTTCTAGGTATCTTCCCCCAAAGAGCTTAAGACGTACAGCGATACATGCATACCAATGTTTATAGCAGCACAATTCATAATAATTAAATCCTGGAAGCAGCCTGCATACCCATAAACAGATGACTGACTGAAGAAAGTGTGGTATCTAGGTATAATGGAAAACTACTTGGCTCTAAAAAAAAAAAAAAAAAAAAAAAAAAAAAAAAAAAAAAAAAAAAAAAAAAAAAAAAAAAAAAAAAAAAAAAAAAAAAAAGGACAAATTTGAGACACTTGTAGGAAAATGGATGCACCCGGAAAATACAATTTTGAGTGAGATAAGTCAAACATACAAGTCTGAATACCATATGATATCCTTCATTTGAGTAAAGGCAAAGTGCAAACTAAGAGAAAAATAAAGGAAGGATAGGAGACCAGGGGATGGAATTCTTCCAGACAGGAAGAGCCTAGGGGTGAGGGGGAAGAGATGGAGAAATAGGTAGAATGAAGATATGCCATTTACATGATCCTAATAATCTCAATGAAATGTGGATACTATATGCCATAAACACAAACTAAGATTGATATCAATAAGAATGGAAAGAAGGAAAGGGGAATTAGAGGCGAAGGGAGAAGAGAGGAAAAGGGAAGAGGATTTAAAAAAAGAAACAAGCTATATCACAAACGTGTATCAACTTCTTAAGACTGTAAAATGCATGTACTACAATCATAAAGTAATAAGATTTTTTTAAAAAATTTGGGAGGAATGATGGCTAGTTACAATGCATCCATTTGGCTAAGACTATGTAGTATCAGTTGCTAGTCAAACCCTAGACTAGCTGTTGTGGTGAAAGTGTTTAACCTAGACTAGCTGTTGTGGTGAAAGTGTTTTTCAGAGGTAATTAACTTACAATCAATAGCTGCTAATTAAAGCAGATTGCTCTTTAGAGGGTGGGTAGGGCTCAATCTGTTGATGGCTTTATTGGTGAAGACTGAGGCTTCTCTAGGAAGGAATTCTGCCTCAAAACTGCAAAAACACTCAGCTTGAGTTTTCAGCCTGTTAGCCTGTCCTACAAATGTCAGATTGCCAGAGCCACAACTGCAGGAGTCAGTTTCTTAGAAGTAGATCTCTCTTTCCCTGGAGAACACTGACTTATACATCAAATTGTTACAGACTGGTTACAAGGAAAAGAGAGTGGAGGAGAAATAAAGGGAGAGTTTACTAAACACAATATTATAAAAGATTTGCCTGGGTGGAGAAGAAGCAATATTCAAGGTTGTTTTCATTTTTCGACTTTGTGCTTGGGGAGTATGGTACATTCAATCACTGCGACTAAGCTATATCAACTGTAGTTCTTTAAAGAAGCCTCACTGGTATTGAAAAGCCTGCAGACTATTTGACCTTGGCTGACTAGAACATCATGATTGTGGAGAGATGGAATGCTGCAGATCATAAGTGAGTCAAAGTTTTCTTGGACTATCTTTAGTCCCTCTGAATAGCCATTTACTACCAACCTCTGAATCTGAACTAATATCCTCCTGACTACTATGTAAGTCTTGGAATCTGTTATGGTTTGTGTGTTGATGTACCCCCAAAGCCTCATGCAGTCATAGAAGCTTTTTCAGAGGTGAGTACATCCAGAGTGTGTGACAGTGGAGCTGACTGATGGTGCAATGATAGGATCAAGGGCATTAAGATTAAGGGTATGAGTACTTCACACTCTAAGTAACCTGGATAAGATATAAGGGATATAAAGAACTGTGGTTGTCCCTTGTTGCTTTGCTACCTTCTGCCCACATAAACTGTTTCTTCTCTGCAATGCCTGGCTGCCATGCCAACCTACCTTGGAATCAGCCAATTGTGGACTGAAACCTCTACAAACTGTCAGCTCAATAGACCTTCCCCCTTTTAACTTTGGTGTTTAGCATTTTGTCTCAGCAACAAGAGAAAAATAACTAACACAGAATTTATAGCTATACCTGACCTCTAGCCTCTGCCAACTCAAAAGCTATGAATTCAGTATCATAATATCTGAATCCTACAGAGATTTCCTTACCATTCTATATCTCTAGCCTGCTTACCTGATGTTCCCTCCAACATCACTGGTAAATACATTGTTCTGTGACTTTTGTTCTGTCACAAATATGCATGTGACATTTTCCGCAGAGGAATATGCCATTCCAGATAATTCAAATCTATATTCTTGGGTCATGCTCACTCATATTTGACTCAGATATTTTCTTAATTCCTTTGAAGTAGAATTGTTGATTTACATCAACAGCTAATAACATTCAGCCAGATGCCATGAAGAGGGGATGGAAGGAACTGGGAGACAGGTGCCTCAAAACCATCTCCTCCAAATCAATCTTTAGCAAAACATAGTTGCAATAGAATATAAAATTGGACCCTGTACGTAGATAATTATGTCTCTTTACATCCTGGCCTCACTTTCACTAACTTCATTTCTACCTAGCCTGAGTGATCTACAAAAAGTCCTTTAGAAAAAAGGTTTAATCTTGACAGCATCTCAATGAGGTGGGAGAAGATGAATAACCTACCTTTTCTCAATAGAAAGATAGGTCTAGAAGCAGTAACAAGTCAAATACTTAGAAAAGGTTAGTACTGCTAGGGCAGAGAAAGATTTAGTAAACTAAACAGCAAAATTCTGAGGATATCTTTAGATGTCAACACCCTTGAAATTCTTATCCTGGTTTCAAGAACTTCACTGATTCTCTGGGTTTTTTTTATTTATTCACATAAGAGAAAAACAGACTAAGATATACCCAAATGCAGATTAATAACTAACATTTGCATTATGGTTTGTGAAGTACATTTATAAAACTTTTTATTGTCATAGCAATCTCTATGGTTCAAAGGGCAAAGGCTAGTATACTAATAATTTTGTAGGTGGAAAAGGATACAAACCCACTTTCTGAATTTTAGTTCCATGTATGGTCTTTCCTCTCAGTTCAATATCTTCCATTGCAATCTATATAGAAGTTTACAGATCCAGCAGTCAGACTATCTCAATGTATCAGTGACAAGTCCAGCACTGCAGTACGGTGGACCAGCCTATTGCAGCAGCATGGCAGCACAATGAACCAGTGTGGAGAAACACTGGTTCCTGAGGGGTCCCACAAGGCCAGAAGTTGGTGAGTGAGGTGAACCAGCACTGTGTTTCCATATACACACACAGGAAATAGCAGCAGGAGGGCAGGGCTGCCATTTTAATTCAAAAGGTTTAGGGCAAGCCCAAGCAGCAGAACAGTCCCAGAATGCTTCACTGCCAAAGTCCTGGAATGGAATTAGGGAAGAGGCATCCAGTCAGAGTAGAATGCTGGGGACTGGGAAGCAGACTTGGAGAAATTCCACTGAGAGGGAAAAGTTGAAACCACCCATACCCTACTCCAATAGCCAACAAAAACCAGTCTTAGCCCTTAATACAAATGAATGGAAGCATCACTCTGGTCTGTGACCAGAAGAACATCCTTGGCCCAGCCAGCCATGCAAGCAGGCAAGCAGCCTTGGCCAATGGCAGGATGTGGGCACTCACACTGCTCTACAGCCAGTATAAAAGAGGAGATAGTGGTGTGGAACAGAGGAAGCTGTGCAAGGTCTAGAAGAAGTCAACTTTACATGGGTCTGGGAACAAACCCACGCTTTCCCTACCAAAGGGCACTACAGCAACTAGGAGGGCACTATAGAGATGATTGGTAAGGAGAAGTGGATATGCAGAATGTTGTCAGCTGAAGATCAGACCCAGCCCCCAGACCCAGAGGCCAAGATAAGCCCCATACTAAGCACAAATCCTACTGCAAACTTGGTGGGATTACACAGCACATTTCTGGGATCCAACTTGGATACTACCACAGAACTGTGGATACCAGAGAAATTTTAATATTTTTCTTTATCTTTGTTCATTTGATTGGTTTTCCTTTTGAAGTTCAGTTGGGGTTTTTGTTTTGTTGTGTTGTGCTGTATTTTTACTATTTAAGTTTCTTACCTTTATTTTTACTTTGTTCTATTCATCTTTTTTCTCTCTTCCCTCAACTATTTCTCCTAATTTTACAATATTTTTATGTGAGTGAACAATGTCTCTTATCTTTCTGGTTCACTTCAATATTCTGTTGCTTTCTCTTTGTTTCTCTCCCGCACCCTTCTCCACTCTCCCAAAATTTTGATGATCATCCTTTGCCCTATATCCTTGCTTCTACTATATTTCTGCTGATTCATCTTTCTGTTTTGTCCCTTATTCCTCTTAAATCAGTCACACACAGGGTAAAATAACTCTACTAAGAGCAAAACTCATTGCATACAAATTCTCCAATTTTATCATATAACTATAGAGTTGTTCCTATAGTTAAAGATACCAAATTAATAATTGCCACAGTTTAACACTTGCTGGCTGTGCTTGATGCTATTATTATTGTTCATTGTATAGTTTTAGCCAGGATGTCATACATGGTGTAATAAGGCTTTTTTTTTTCCTCACATAACAACCATATGGTTGTCTGAGGTCATAAACATCACTCTAGTCCCATACCAAAGGACTGGGTGCTGAGTTAAATAATAGCAACCTCTCATCCTTAATAAATTGGGTGGGCAGATCCTTAGAATAGACACAAAGACCAAGAACCACCTACACCTAGAAGACATCTCTGAGAAACAGACATTTCCAAGGAAAGCCTAAGCACTAGTAATAAAGCTATGTATCATAAGAAATCTACAAGCATCAACACAGGAAACAAAACCAAATTAAAAAAATATGCCAGGTGTGGTAGTACACAGCTGAAATTCCAGCATTCAGGAGGCTAAGACAGGAGGATTGCCATGAGTTTGAGGGCAGCCTTGACTACATAGTGAGTTCAAGGCCAGCCTGAACTACATAATGAGATCCTATCTCAAAAAAATTAGAAAATAGGAAAAAACAAGACATAGAAGCAAAATCCAACCCCACACCTCCAGCACACCCAGAACAAGTCCAGAGCACAATGAAATAGAGGAAATTGGAAGCCAACCACTGGAACTTTCTGAAAAAATAGCAGCAGAAGTAAAAAAAATGGATAAGGGTATAGAAAAACTAATTTCTCAGGTAAAAAAGAAATAATGCTCAAAGTGAAAGACATGCCCAATGAATCTAGAGTACACACAGTTTTTTTTTAAAAAGGAGTTTGGGAAGATGATGGAAATCATGAATTCCCAACATAGGAAAGGAATGGAATTCATGAAAAAGATCCAAATAGATATCCAAGATATTAAAAATTCCATTGACATGTGTATGCAATATATTAAATGAAGGTAAGGATAGAATATTAGGCCTACAAAACAGGATTGTGGTTAGTGACCATGAAAAGAAGGATATCTTAAAAATAGCAAAGGACCATGAAAAATTGATCCAACAACTGCAAGATGAGCAAAGGAAAACAACATGAGATTAATCAGAGTCAATGAGAAAGCCTCAGATAACACAAACACCATATGAAACTTCACAGAAGTAATGGCAGAAAACTGCCTAAACATCAATGAAGAATTCGACATATAAATAAGTGAAGTACATAGAACTCCAAATAGCTGTGACACAAATAAATCTACATTAAGGCATTTAAAAATCAAGATTTCAGAAATTCAGCACAAAAACAGAACAATAAAAGTGATTTGAAAAAAGAAACAAATCATCTATGAAGTAAAGTCCATTAGAATCAATGCAGACTTCTCAATACAAACCCTCACGTCAAGGACAGCTTAGAATAAAGTATCCCAAGCCCTAAAAACAAATAACCACTAACCCATATTGATGAACCACACAAAAATGTCTTTCAAAATCAATGGAGACATAAGATACTTTCATGGCAAAGAACACCTGAAGAATTCATGACTACCAAAACAGTTCTCCAAAATGTTCTAAAGGATATTTTAGAAAGATAAAAAAGACCACAATTACAAGAACATGAATAGAAAGAAACCACCAGGCAAGGTAAGCAATTAAACAAAGGGAAAGGCAGAATTCTAACAACAGGAAGTAATATGAGAAGGATAAGTCAATCCCTATCAGTTATAATAATGAAATGTAAATGGTCTCAACTCACCAACTGAAAGAAATAGACTGGCAGAATGGATTAAGAAACAAGATCCAACAATATGCTGCATAGAAGAAGCACATTTAACTGAAAAACAAATTCATGGAATAAAAGTCAAAGGATGGAAAACAATACTCCATGTAACAGAAACCCAGAAAGAAACAGGGCAGTTATTCTATTTCCAGATAATGTGAACTTTAAGACTGATCAGAAGAAACACTGCATACTTGTTAAGGGAAAACTTCTCCAAGAAGAGAGAACAATCATAAATATATATGCACCAAATACTGGTGCACCTAACTACATAAAACAAATATTATCAGACACAAATAAGCAATAACACAATTGTAATAGGGGACCTCAATAACCCACTGTCACAAACAGATCAACTAATCAAAAAATTCAACAAAGAAATAACAGAACTGAACCAAACCTGTGAACAAATGGACTTAGTAGATACCTACAAAGTCAAAATACACATTCTTCTTAGCTGCACATGGGATGTTCTCCAAAATAGTGCACATTAGCCCATAGAACATGCTGAAGTAAATGCAAAGGAATTGAAATTATCTCATGCACATTATCTGGCCATAGTGCAATGAAAATGGAAGTCAATAGCAAAAGAAACCACAAAAACTATATAAACACCTGGAAATTAAATAACACCCTCCTGAACAACCAATGGGTTATAAATGAAATTAAAGAAGAAATTAGACAACATCTACAATTAAATGATAATGCTGATACAACATACCAAAACTTACGGGGCCCAACAAAAGTAGGCCTAAGTGGAAAATTCATAATGATGAATTCTCACATCAGGAATAACATAATGAGCTCAAATAAACAATTTAATGTTGAATCTCAAACTTCTAGAAAAAGAAAAAACCAACCCAAAACTTGTAAGAGGAAGGAAATTTTAAGGATAAGAGCAGAAATTAATGTAATTGAGACTAAGAAAACAATGCAAAGAATCAATGAATCGAAGAGCTGGTTCTTTGATAAACTTGATAAACCCAACATAGCCAACATTATCAAAAAAGAGAAAAGACTCAAATTAATGCAATTAGGAATGAAAAGAGTAAAATCACAACAGATCCTAGGGAAATCATACCCACTTCCAGAACCTTTATTTCTAAGATGAAAACACAGAAGAAATGAACAGGTTCCTAGATACATATTAATTGCCAAAATTGAATCAAGAAGATACAAAAATTCTATTTATGCCAGGGATATAGCTCAATGGCATAAGCACCTGCCTGGAAGTGCACAGTCATGAGTTTGAACCCTGGTACCAAAAAAATTCTGTTTAACCAAATATCAGTCAACAAAATTGAAAAGGAATTAAAAACTTCCAACAAATAAAAGCTCAGGCCCTGATGGATTTACTGCTGAATTCTATAAGAAATTTAAAGAAGATACAATGCTACTAATGATGAAACCCTTTAATGAAATTGAAAGGAAAGCAATATACCAAAATCATTCCTGGGGTAAGTATTACCCTGAGCAAAGCCAGAGAAAGACTTAGCCAAAAAAGAGAACTATAGATCAATCTCCCTAATGAACATAGATGCAAAAATTCTCAATAGGATACTGTTAAAAAGAATGTAAAAAATTGTTGGAAAATTATGCACCATGACCAAGTGGGAATTGCCCCAGGGATGCAGGGATGGTTCAACATATGCAAATTAATAAATGTAATACATCATATCAACAGAGCCAAAGACAAAATTCACATGATCATCTCAATAGATGCAGAAAAAGAATTTCACAAAGTGCAATGTCCATTCATGATTAAAAAAAAAAGTACAAAAAATTGGAATATATGGTCTTTATCTCAATCTGATAAAAGCCATCTATGACAAACCAACAGTCAACATGACACTAGATGGACAAAAACTAAAAGCATTCAGTCAGATCAGGAACAAGACAAGAATACCAGTATCACCACTCCTGTTGAATATAGTTCCAGAAACATTAGCCAGGGCAATTTAGATAAAAGAAATAAAAAGAAACATAGATAGGAAAGGAAGAAATTAAATTATCATTATTTGTGGATGAAACAATACACCACATAAAAGATACCAAAAACTCCACCAAATAACTTCTAGATTTAATAACCAAATTCAGCAGCATAGTAGGATATTGTCAACACTGAAAAACTCAATAGCATTATTGTGCATTAATAATGAACTCATTGAGAGAGAAATTGTGTAAATCAAACCTTCAACAGCATAAAAAATGAAATACCTAGGAATCAATCTAATAAAAGAAGTAAAAGATCTATACATTGAAAGTTACAGTACTCTGGAAAAGTATATTAAAGAAGACATCAGAAAATAGAAAGATATCTTTTACTCATGAATGGGAAGAACCAACATAGTGAAAATGACCATATTCCCTAAATTGTTACATAGATCTAATGCAATCTCAATCAAAATACCACTAGCATACTCCACAGATCTACAGAAAACACTCCTAAAATTCATTTGGAACTAGAAGAAACCTAGTGTAGCAAAAACAATTATAGGCAACGAAGACAAGGCAAAGGGCATCACAATCCCTGACTTGAAATTATACTACAAAGCTCCTGTAATTAAAAAAAACTGAGACTCAGTGGAACAGATTAGAAGATGCAGACACAACTCCAAACATACTCAGTCACTTTATGTTTAACAAAGTGGCCAAACACGTTTACTGAAAGAAAACCTCTTTAATAAAAGGTGCTAAAAAAAACTGGCTCTCCACATGCCAAAGACTAAAACTAGACCCATGTTTCTCATCATATGCTAAACTAAAATAGAAATATATCAAAGACTTAAATATTAAAACAGAAACACTAAATCTGCTAGAAGAGAGAATAGGTAGAATTCTCAAAGACATAGGTGTAGGCAAAGATTTCATCAACAAAACCCTGACCATACAAGAAATACAACAAAGAATCAACAACTGAGATTTCATCTTATTAAAAAGCTTTTGCACTGCAAAAGGAATCACCAATACAGTGAAAAGACAACCCACCAAGTGGGAAAAAATTTTATCAGTTGTCCCTCAAAGGACTAATATCTAGAACATATAAACAATTGAAAAAATCAGACCCCCCAAATTTAAAGACCCAGTCCAAAAATGGGCATCTGAGATGAATAAACACTTCTCAGAGTAAGAAATACAAATGGCAAATAAATATATGAAGAAATGTTCAACATCACTTGTCATTCAAGAGATGCAAATTAAAACAACACTGAGATTCCATTTCACTCTAGAAAGCATGCTTAATACCAAGAAATCAACCAATTACAAATGCTGGAGGGGATGTGTGGAAAAAAGACCACTTTACCACTGTTGGTAGAAATGTAGACTGGTACAACCACTGTGGAAATCGGTGTGGAGATTTCTCAAAACAGCAGAATTAGAGGGCCCATTTAATCCAGTATTTTCCTTCCAAGTATCTTCCTCAAAGAATTAAAACCATCATACCCACAGCAATATATGCCCACCCATGATTATAGCAGCACAGTTTGCAATAGCTAACTCTTGGAAACAATCTAAATGCCCATCAACTGATGAATAGATGAAGATGTGGCTTTTTATACAGTGAAATACTACTCAGCCATAAAGAAGTATATACTTGAGATATTTATAGGTAAATGGATACACCTTGAGACCATACTCTTAAGTGAAATAAATCAGACACACATGTGTAAATATAGCATCATCTAGCTGGTGTGAGAAAGTGAAAGAGTAAATAAGGACCAAAATATACAATAGATATCGTGAAATAGGAAGAAATTGTTCAAAAGGAAAGAGGAACTAGGGAGGGAGAGGTGGAACAGAAGGAAAAGGATAGATACTAAAAGAATAAAAGAAGTACAATAAAATGGAAACAAAGCATTGTCAATAAGGAGGGTAAGAGGGGTTGAAGAGAGAGGAGGGGATTGGGAAAAGAACAGGAATAAGGATATACCATATACAGGTACAAATTCCCTATGATGAATATGATTATTATTTATACCTAAATTGTACCAATAAACTTAATTTAAAAAGTATCAGTGACATATGATGACTGCTAGTGTATTTAAACTCTGTGACTCAGTTCCTTCAGCTGCAAATGAAGAATATACTGGTATTGCTTCATAACTCACATAAAACACATACGGTATTTACCAGAGTAGCTGACACATAGTAAACACTCAGTAAGTGTCAACCACTATTATTTTGATGATTCAATTAGATCACTGTGTCATCAATTTAGTCATTTCCTGGCTAGCAAGTTTTAGAAAAATACAGAAAACTCAGAATCAACCTAGGTAGCATCTAATGGACATGGAACATTTTGTTTCTGTTTTAAATCAGGGAATGGAAAATTACAGCCCAGACTGACTGCACAGTTTTTCTTTCTCTCTCTCTCTCTCTCTCTCTCTCTCTCTCTCTCTCTCTCTCTCTCTCTTTTGAAACTGGGGATCGAACTCACAACCTCACACTTGCCAGGCAGGCACTTATACTGCTGAGCTAAATCCCCAGCCCTACCCCAACAGTTTTTCAGTAAAAGTTTATTGGAATATAGCCATCTCTGTTCATTTACATATTATCTGTGGCTACTTTGATGACATAATGGCAGAGCTGAAGAGGTAAAATAGAGACTGAACAATAGCAAACCTGAAACCATTTAATACCTGGCCCTCTAAAGAAAGTTTGCCAAAAGCCAGGCGTGGTGGGACATGCCTCTAATCCAGCATTCCGGAGGTTGAGGCAGGAGGATCATTATGAGTTCCAGACCAGCCTGGGCTACTAAGTGAGTTCAAGGCCAGCCTGAACTGCATAGTGAGACCCTGTCTCAAAAAATAGGGCCAGGGATTTAGCTCAGTGACATAAAAGCCTGCCTGGCAGGCGTGAGGTTATGAGTTTGAACAAGAAAAACAAAAAACAAAAAAAAAGAAAAAGTTTGCTTCCATTTCAAATCAACAATGAAAACTGGAAAGCAAATACTCCTGCTAGATATCCAAAGTGAGGGGAAAAGAATTATGGGAGAAGAAAGTGCCTAAGAGCATCTGAGAATTGAGATATCTGGGGAGTAGAGTTATGCTTGTCCTTTTTCTCTCTAAGAAACATCCAGAGTGTATGGGATGCAAGGTGCATTTCCTATCAACAAGATGCACTCATTGGAGTTCCTATGAAACTGTCTCCTAGAAGCTTTTGGAAAATTATGACTCTAGCAGCAGTTTTTCTCAGCACCCACTTTTAAAGAGCAAGGACAGAGTAGACAGACAGCAGTGGCTGGTGCTAGTGACATAGCAGACACACAGGAAATAATATCACTTGATAACACTGACAGTTTAGGACAGCTTTGTGCATCTTGCTCAGCCTGGGAAATATTCAGGGGAATTCCCTGTTGTGCATGCAGGCAAGATCACTACCTCTTCCAACCCTCTGGTTAACAAAATTATCGATATGGGAGTACACTAGAAATTCTGTTCTCTTCTGTAGTTTGTTTACCCCTCCGGAAAAAAACGAGGCAGCACATGCTTCTGAATGCATCCTAAGCAATTTCTACTCAGCCAGTCACTCAACCCCTCTCAGCCTGTTCCTCCTTGGTATGATGAAAACAAGTGCCTGTGTCACAGTTGCTGTAAAGATTAAATGAGCTACTCACATAGTTGTCTTAATGTCTGTTTTTCCATGAAAAACATAAGGTACATTTTTTCAGTTACCACTATTCTGCCCCGATAGTACAACTTCTACTAGCCAGGAAAAATATGTGGTAAAAAATCAAAGTAAGTTCAGTCAACAAGATTCTGTTGACTATTTACAGTGTGCCAGGCACTACACGGAGTACAAAAATTAATGAAACATAGTCTTGAGGAAATGATATAGACCTATGAACAACTCTGGAATAGGTAAAAGAAAAAAAAAGCATAATAAAAATACAAACCAAAGATAGAGTCAAGTATTTGTATTGGGACAGGGATAGAGACTGTCAAGAAAAAAGCTTGGCTTTAAAAGATTTGAAAAACAAAAATGGGCTAACAGGGGAGAGACTGGTAAGGGGAAAGCAAGTGAATCAACAGAATGGGAAGTCTTCTGGTTGGGGTGGAGTGTAAAATGCACGAGGAGAAGAAAGGGGGAAGTTTAAATCAGAATAGGAGAGATGGTAGCTGCGTGTGACAGCAGGCCCATTTCCTCAGGTGCATGGTGTCCTGATCAGTTGTCCCCCCATGTAACCTGCTACTAATAATAAACCGAAAATGATTCCACATAAAATATAAACTAGAAAAGATCCATGGAACTGCCTGTTTTAGCATTTTTTTAATTATTTCAGCTTGGCTTTGCAGAGTTGGAGAGAAAGAAGCCACGTTGCAGTAAGCATCAGGGCTGTGCTGGCAACAGTCCCACGTTTACCTGCAGTCCAGAGAAGAGCAACCTACAAGGGATTTGCTTCCTTGCAAATGCTCTGTTTGCCTTCACAAAATTTGAGAATGCTCCTGAGAGAGTTTCTAACAAGCAAGTGTCCTCAGCCTTGAGTACCATGGCAAAAAAGCAGAGATGCTGAAGGCCAGTGGAGGAGGAGGCCAGAGTGCAATGTGCACCTTCATTAGCCTCTGTTCTCCCCTGACTGTGTCCTTGGCCTGCTGTAACCTTATTTAAAGCATTGTGCTAAGCACAACACAAGGAGGGAACTGGACAGGAATCCTACCTATGAAAAGTCTCCAATGTGATCGCTCTCAGAGTCATACTTTAGAAAGACCTATCTGGGAGCAGAGGGTACAACTAATGAGAAGGTGAAGCAACTAGAAGTTAAAAACCTAGCAAAGAGTCCAGTGCAAGAGCTCAGGAGTGCACAAATTGAACAATATCAATGTCATTGGTAAAGAAGGGCCATGCAAAGAAGACAATCAACAAACAAATTTAAAATCAGGGAAAATAATGGGAAATGTTTTAAAAGGAAAGTCAGATGTGAAGAAAGACATGCTGCTAACAAAAGGTCATAGAAGAGGCACAAGGGAGTGGAGTGAGAAAATAAATTTAGCTGGATATTACTGAGCTCCAGCATTCTTAAATGACACAATGTCTAAGGTATTTATGGTTTACAATAGAAACAGACAAAGAAAGTCACCCAAAGCTTCTCACACTACTGTTGAAGGGATCTTTCTGCAACAAGAGGAAAGAGAAGTAGGAGAAAATACATTTCCTGCTGACTGGACATTTTACTCCTATCAGATTTCTACCAGTCACTGGCACTGCAAATAGCAAAATTACAGCCACCACCCACCCCTGACTGCATTTTCAGGAATGGTTAGGTGACAGTAACATGGAGAGGTGCTCTTGCATGGTGCATGTGTGAGTGTGTGTGTGCGCATGCACACACACAGGTATTTGTGAATGTGCACACATACATGTCCCTGCAGAGGCTCATGTTTGCAGTGCACCTGAATGGCTCACTTAAAAAGTATTTGAAAGCATTTTGCAACACAGAACTTCATTTTCCCTCCTCCTGAAAACAATGATCATTTCTTGATTATATGCTTATCAAAGCCTATGAGGGCCAACAGACCACACCTACGTGCCCTCTCCTCTCTTCTAAGGTAGGGAAACAGCTCGGATGGACTTGTGTAGTAATAGAGAAAACCGTAACACACACACCAAAAGGACCAAGGCTCTTCCTAGAAGCTAAAAGTTCCCAAACAAAAAACACTTTGGAGCACTTGTCAGGGAAATTCATTAAAACACTGCACTAGGTAAAACTTGGAGAATTGCATTGTTCCCCATTTGGCCCAACAAATTGGGGTCTTTAGCTTCCATGCAAAGGCTGAGCTCTCCTTGCTAAAGCTGGGTAATCGAAGGAAGGGAATTTTGTACCCAAGGTTTTTGAAGCCAGACAGAGATGAAAAAAAATCCTTCTAGATCTGGTTAAAGAAAGCAAGAAGAAATTAATCAAAAAGATAACACTGACCAAGATCGTGAAGAGAAAGTCTTCTTTATTGGTGTCCAGTGCTTGCTCCCAGCATCAACACAAAGGTTTGCCTGCAAGAGGAAATGTTCTACCTACTGATCAGGAACCAAATCAGCTCACTCTGTTGGGCGAGGCATGGAAGGTGAACAGATTTGCACACCACAGTGAATGCATTGACCAGCTTCCCATCCAACCTTGATTCTCATTAACAAGGGTGAATAATGGAAATAGAACACCATGACCACTAAACATTGGAGGAAAACCAAAAGCAAGAAAGAAATGACATGGTGGGAAAATCACAATAAATCAAGAATCAATACAGTAGAGGTAATTCTAGGAATACAGTAGTATTTTAAATACTATCTTTTACATTCTCAGAGAGATTGCAACCCTTTATTACATCTATAAAACAAGAAAAATATTGCAAAGAAAAAAGAATGTAGTAGTAATGGACTCTTCCCATTCATGGTCCTTATTTCTCACCTTATTCTAAATAAGGAAATGCAAAGCAGAATTGCCACTGGAGATGTGAGTAATGACAACCTGAAATGCAATTTGCTGCTCTAACTACAAAAAGTGATAGCAAAATGAATCTGGAAGTTAAAGGTGGTGATGAAAGGTAAAGAGTAGGGGATACTGATATAGGTGATGGCTGCTGGACCTAGAAGAGACCTGAGAACAATGACCAAACATTTATTTCATTGTATAAGTCACCTTTCTCATTGCTGCAGGACCAAATATACAACATCCACAAATTAAAGGAGAAAATGGCTTATTTGGTTCATGGGTTTATGGGTTTCAGTCCATGGTAGGCTGACTAAAAGGCAGAAATATCATGGTGGAAGCATGGGGCAGAACAAAGCTGCTCAGTTCGTGGCAACCACGAAGCAGTGCAGGTGACCAGTGGCAGAGATGAAGGAGCCAGTAACCAGATATCCATGGTCACTCCTCCATGATCCACCCAGACACACTCAGAAGTGTCTTACTATTACCCCAAATGTCTCTACCACCAATCAAACTGTCATTCCAGTTTAACTGTCATCCACAGCATGTTTTGCACTCAATGTTCTGGTTACCTGCAAATAAGACAGCATTCTTTCTAGATGTTGTAGGATGTGAAAGTAAAGTTTCAAGGAAAAAAAAACATAGAATACTAAAAACAGATTCTTGGAAATCAAAAATATTGCCAAAATGGAAAATAAAAGTAGACAGACTGAATAATAAAATGCACATGACTGAAGATCTTGTGGGTGGTGTCCTGTTCAGAGTATCCTAAATGTTTCACACAAAGCAAACAAAGATAGATAACATAATCTCACAAACATAGAATATTCATAAGAACTCAGGATCTGTCAAAAAGATGTTTAACAAGGAGAAAAAGAGAGACAATAAAAAGAAAAAATATCAAAACATCATACAAAATTTCACAGAGCTGAATAAAACTGCAGTATTTTGCATTTTACATGAAAAGCCTATTAAAGACTGACAAGATTAAATGAAAGCAATACTCATATCCAGCGACATGACAGAGAAGTTTCATTGTTCAGAGGATAAAGAGAAATTCCCTAGAAGAACAAGGCAAGCAAACCCACAAAAGTTAGGGTTCAAATGACACTGAAATTTTTATTTCTTATTTCAGCAATGGGTTCTAGAATGTAGGGGCAATATTTTCAAAGTTTTGAGAATTTGATTGCTACTCAATCAAACTATTAGAAAATAAGAAGGGAAATTATTTGGACACAGAAGAGATCGAAAAGATTATAACTCACAAACCTATTCTGAAAAATTACTCAAGGATATAGTCTAACCCTAAGAAAAACAGTCTAAGAAAGATGAGGTAAGACATAAAAACCAGTGGCTGCTGAGTTTTATTCTGAGGAAATGACCTCTACACTTGAAAAAGTCTTCCTGAAGTTTCACTGTTCATTATAGTCATGATGCTTATACAATACTATTGTGAATGCTAACTGTATGATCTTTTATATAAAGCATAAAATATTTCTTGTAATGCTACAACAGTGACTATAAATCTTGTCAATTTAAAAGCAGTAATGAAGAAAAAAGGGGGAGAAAGATTTGGATGGAAGGGCAAATGAGCAAATTCATTCATTTCTTATAATTAACCACTACTACATACCCCTTAAATTGATGGCTTAAAATATATATGTTTAAGTGTTTTAACAGTGAATGAGTTGAAAAACCATAATAAAAATCAATAACTAGATAGAGAGTAGGAAAGTGAAAGGAAAGGTAAGCATGCTAGATTCCTTATTTTTAATAGTGAGGTGATAAAAATGGTCAGAAATAAATAGATAAAAATATATGCATTATATGTGATGCTCTAAGGATAACCTTATAGGTAATGAGACTGAGAGTGGGTGATAGAAAAGGAACTTTTGCTTCTGAAATACAGCCTTCTCCTCTAAATTTGTTTAACCTTTGTACTCACTGTTTATATAATCTTTAAAACTCAACAAATATATTCAAATAAATAAGAAAAATAATTACTTTACACACATGTATATAAAGGAGGGATGATGTTTTAAAACTATAGTAGGCTTGAAATATTCTTGAAAAGCATAGTATGGCTTTGAAATCTGGTCACAGAATATTAAATGATAAAGAGCAAATTTCAGATGAGATGACATATGACCCCAACTGTGTAGAAATACATTTTGTGTATGTGTAAATATACAAAACTCTTTAACTTTGCTCACTCAGAGGTAATTTTGGAAAACTAAAACAGCATAGCTTTTGCCTTTTGCTATATAAATTTCTTCATCATTCCAGTTTTTCCAACAAGACTGCATGAACACATAATTAAGAAAACAGAGGAGCCCTGTGAACTAGCACTATGTGTGGACCACTGTGGGGAGAGCCAGATGCCAGCCTTTTCCCATGAGTCAGTGCCATTTGTGGACTGTGGGGGAAGAAAACAAGAAGTCACCAAGAAGCAAGCCTTCCCTGAGAATCAGCACCATGCGCAGGCTGCTCAGGGGAGAGCCAGATACCAGCCCCTTCCTGTACATGGGCTGGGAAACAGAGAGAGCCAAATCCCCCTCCCCCCACCCCCCAGGCCCACCCCGCCCCTGCTGTAAGCCACCAGCTGATCTGCAGAAACACAGGCTGCAATGATAGCTATTGAGGTAAAATACAATTTAATGCGTGTAGTGTTTAGAGTTTCACTGACATTGCAGGTCTAAAGTTGGTAGTCTGATCATCTATTCAGCAGATAACAATATGCAGTGTAGCATCTATGGGAGATCTCCTGAAGGTGGTAGCCACTGTTAATTCTCTATCATCTTGTTTTGAAGTCCTGCATCATTTTCATTGTTTTGTTGGGTTGGGTTTTATTCTGTTTTGTTACATTTGATTTTATTATATCCGAAGGCATGAGCAGCTATTTCAAACATAAGATATATTATGGCAACCATTTTGGATTTACTCTTATATTGTTTTGATGTCCTTTATTGCATTCATTGTTTTGTTTTTATTAATTCTGTTCTGTTCTGTTTTGTTTGATTTTTACTATGTCTGAAGGTACCTGCAGCTACTTTGAAGAGAACAAGAGGCATTATGGTAACCATTGTTGATTTCTTATTGTTTTGAAGTTCTGTTTCACTTACACTGGTTTGTTTTGACTTGCTTTATTCTGTTTTATTTTGCTTGGTTTTAATCTCTTTAAAAGAAAAAGAAAACAGAGGAGTAAAATTGTCTCTGCCAATGACATGATTTTATATTTAGAAAATTCAAAAGAAAATGTTAGAATT
>RJWM01033425.1:0-20631 GCA_004363535.1 Dasyprocta punctata
TATTCAGCTTTCTGCATTATGAAAACAAACTAAAAAAATTAAACCTTCTGCTATCTGCCACCCTCATTTTTTGCCCAGCTTTTCTCCAACTGCTCCTGCTCTGTGTCTCCTGATCTAAGACAACCTCTCTGACTCAGATCTTTTGATGTCATAAACCTTCCTTTGGTGAGAGCTGCATCAACATGGTGCTTCCCTGCTGTTTCCCAGCACCCACACTGAGACAGTCTTTGTTATCCTTTTCCTTCCTTCTTTCTAGAAACTTACCTGAGGGATCTCCTATTACATTAAAAGGTTTAAAACCCACAGAATCCCAAAGATCTCCACCCTTGGGATTAAAATAGGAAAAACTTTCTTTGTCAACTGGGACAAAGGAAGCCCTCTCACAATCTGGTGGCAGTTTACCTGACTGGGGACAGCAATTTGCTAGTAGAGGGCAACACCTAACATGGCCAGAACTTACTCTAGTCATTTGTTTGTCCCTTTTGCTTGTTGTCTTTGTTGTGTATGGTTTTTTTTTCTGTTTTTTCTTCGCTAAAATAAAAAAAAAATAAAAATAAAAAAATAAACTGAGAAGAAAGGACTTTGCCAGATTGCTTCAAAATTGGGGCCTGACTGGAAAGCATGGCATCATTTTCTGTGATGGAAAACAGGAGACTTCTTTTTTCCTTTTTAATTACCTTGTTAGGTGATAGAAGTCATTAGGTGAAAGAAAAGTCTGAAAAGTTGCTTTTTTATATACCTGATCTTCTGATAGCCTGTGTGTTTTAGAAACAGATCACTTTCTAATGAGACTTTTTATAATAAAGCTTTCATTGCTTTGAAAAAATATTAACTTTTGCAGTTCTTCCGGGTAGTTCCAACTGACCCTGCAGTTATAGGTACAATATCCTAAAGATTTAGCTTCTCAGTAATAATGGGTAAAAGCCTTAGCATTGCCACGGGCCAAAACTATATTATTTGAAATGAAACCTCTCATAAATATCCAACTATGAAGTCACTATCTATCAACTGCTGTTATATAAACAGGACAAAGCTAAATCTCCCTCCCATCTGCCAATATCAGAGCTGCCACAAAAAATGATTTTATGTCCAGTACTCGCAAATTAAACAAGATCTTGCCCTGTGAGCCAAATCTGGAAGGCAAGTTTGGTGTGGGTAGCCATAGTGCATGAGGTGTTCAAATAAGGTGACCTGGTTGGGCCTGAATTCTTCATACTTTTTCCTTTGCTGAAACCGTACACCTCCCTTATCCTCAATAGCTTCTTTCTGGGCAGTGTAAGACATGACCGACTGTTTATGAAGAACCCTGCAACACAGAGCACCCCCGCCCCCGACTTCTTTTCCACAGCTCTCTCCTTGCCCTTGCAATAGAGCCAAGCTCTGGACTTCCACTGCCAAAAGGAGACTTATCCCTCCTGAGAAGTTTCCCTGCTTTTGCCTCATTCTACTCACCACTGATTCACGTGGTTCTGTTTAATGCTGTTGAGAGGTGAATGGGCCACACTTTGAGAAACACTTCTCTAAGCATTGTGAAACCATCAGTAGAATGTGCTTCTAAGACCTGGGCAAGGTGACACGTGCCTGTAATTTCAGTGCTTGGGAGGCTGAAGCAGGAGGATCACAGTGAGTTCAAAACCAACCCAGACTACATAAAGAGTTCAGGGTCTGCCTGAACTACAAAATGAGACCCTGTGTCAAAAAACAAAACAAAAGAAAACAAACAAAAAAAAGCAAAAAACAACAACCACAAATAAATGTGCTTCTAAGAGCAAGCACCACTTATTATATATCATTTTACATATTCTATCTCAGGATCTGGTATGCGACAGTCGTATAATATATGCGAGATAATCTGGACTCAAACCATGATTTTTTTTGAGTTTAAGATTTTTAAGTAGGGAAGTACCATGATTTTGATTTTAGAAAGTGAACGTAATAGTCATATTGGAGGATATGTATTCCAAGACCCCAATAAGATGCCTAAGACCATGGATACTATCAAATCTGATATATACTCATTTTTCCCATACATACATACATACCTATGATAAAGTTTATGGATTCAATTTTGGATTTCAAGTCTCCAGAATTGTGAGAGAATTAATTTCTTTTTTTTTTTTTTAGCTACCTAGTCTCTTTTTCTGTGATAGAGCAGCCCTAGCAGACTAATACATTTAGTATCCTTGTGACACACTTACTTCATATCAAATAACTACATTATTTTTATCTTCTCATGAAGTGCTTAGCTCAGTGGCAGGCCCTTAGCAAACTCTCAGTAGGTATTTGCCTAAATAAATGGAAGAATGAATGCACCATTTACTCTGCTTGAGCACAGGGCATCTTCCATACAACATCACTTTTGAAAACTGGAAAGTACACTGGACAGGCATAGCCATGCCAGAGAAAGTTCAGTTTCTTCCCAGGGGAGGGAAAAGGAAACCAACTCTGTGTTTCTCTATGTGACAAACAGGATTTGGAAAAACAGAAGGTTACAAAGGCAACCCCCGCAGCACAGATCTGTGGTATTTCCCAGATCTCTCAAACACATTTAATTCTGCACATGGAAAATAATGGCATCATTATTTAATCCAAAATACAATAACAACAATAGATTGCCCATGTGGGTGCATAAGTCCCCTGCAGAGAATTTAATGTGCATTTTGCCTTTACCCACATATACAGCCAAGGCTGTGTGAACGGGGGCCAGTGTGTGCTCCTGGCCTGTGAAGAGAAAATGTGGGTGTTCAATACCAGCAAAGGGGAAGACAATGAAAGCCCAAGGGTATAGCTGTGACTCCACTTAAGACTAATGCATATCTTCATTTTAGTCCTCAGCAATAATCTAAAGAAATATCTGATGCTGCTGAAAGACTGCTGTCATCCCTGGTAGATGCTCATCAATTATTATTAAGTATTGCACAGTTCAGGTCAAGATATAATATGCCTGAGAAAAACTGTAGCACCTCCTTTTAATCTTGCGTAAAAAACAATTAAAGTATATAAAGCACATTATTAAAATATGTAAAATTTATAATTTAATTATAAGATTGCATAGCTTTATGATCTAATAGTTCTGCTGTATTTTGCATATTAGTGAACAATTGCTTTCTTAAAGCACACAGTAGAATCATTTACTTGATGCTGGAGAATAAGTTAATTATGGATTCCCTGTATATGACTAATGGATTTAATAATCACTTTACTGTAGAATTAACTTATACTTCCCTGTGCTTATAGCACTAATGATGATATTCATAAAAGTTACATTTTTAAAAAATGTAAGATTGGCACAAAAAGAGAAACCAATGTACAACTTGGTTTTAGAACCAGCGGTTCTAAATAGATAGTTCAAAGTCATCAAGACCCTCTCCTTGCTCTATAATAAATCATACACATCCTCTCCAGCCCCCACCCCTGCCACCAACCCTGCCTCCATTGGCTTTATTAAGGGAATTTATTTTATTTAAGGGAAGACGAAATGCTTGCCAGATGCATTTAGCAAAGCTCCTGATTTTTTAACCCCAGTTGTGGATTACAACGAGGATTCTTCACTTATATTCACTTCATGGAGCTCTGGGAAACCCCATAGGTGCTCAGATCCCATCGGGATGCTCCAGGTCTTCCGTTTGTCCTAGTCTCACTCTGCTGCAGCCACTCACTTTTCTCTTTCAGCCAGAACAAACAATAGTGGAAGAAGAAGCAGGATGTTTTTTGTTTAAGGAAGAGAGTGCCCGGCATTGTCTTTCCCGTTGTCCTCCCTTACCACTATCTCCACCACCACACGTACAGTCACTGTCATCACCATCATCAGAGTCATGTTCCTCATGGAATTTAGTAATGGAAGCTTAGATTTTATTTCCAGCTCAATCAATTTACTAGAAAGGGGTGATTTTTAGATGGATCATTAAATCTCTCCAAACCTATTTTTCTAGTTCTAAAATGGAAAAATCCCCTCTGGCTCTTAATGTGCTTATCCACTATCAAGTCCTAAATACAGTTAGTATATTGTTATGGTGTCCTTTTATCCCAATAGGCATCATTGAGTATCCCATAAAATACTCCTGTTTCTGGCATGGAGATTTAAGAAACTAATTATGGCTTACACTTTAGTACAGTGCACGGAAATGTTCACAAAGCATATGCTTATTAAATATATGCTGATGATTTAATTTGTTTGCTTATTGTGCTGGGGAATCAAACCTGGGACCTCACACAAGCCAGGCAAGCACTCTATCACTCTATAGAGCTACACCCCTATCGCAGAAAGACTAAAATTGTTAATTCACTCCCTGAGGACCTGAGGCATTTTCATTTCCATTAGGTCAGAACCTATAGCAGTACCTGCACCCTGGAATCCTTGTTTCTCTGACTCACACTCCCACCAATGGCTCCCTACAAAAGTCACTGTTGGGTCGGCAAAGATTATAATTAGTAAGGACAGGCCTTTAGGAAATGCGTACTAACCACTAGCAGGGACTCAGAAAACCTAAGGCCACCATCACCACCCGCTCTGCTATTTTCTCCAAGGTGCAGAATATCTGTCACCCTTCCTGATTATACAACAGGAGTAAAATAATTTTTTCTAAAATAAATAAAACACTGAATTGCTATGACAAGAAAGAAATCCACAGATTTTGTCTTTGTTTTATTCATAACCTATAGAATATATTAAAAGGAATTTCCTGAGCTAAATTTTCAAGATTTCATTCAAGTTCTTCTTGGCTAATTAAAATGTAGTAGGTCTAAATGTTATGATCCCTTTTAATATTTAAATTTTCTCTATTTCTTAATGAACTTTATTTATGATATGCATTTTCCCCACAGCCCTATTCCTCAACCATCATCCAGCCACTCTGTAGCAATTGGGATGATTTGTTAACAGTCTGTTTATTCATTTAAAAAATTCTCAGGATACTTCTTGAAATTCGTTTTTCTTATTAAAAATATGTAACTTCACAAACCCTTTTCCTAACTATATTCTCTTTTCTCTTTATCCATAACCTCTAGCTTTCAGCCTGAAATAAGATTTCTATGACCACAATGTGCATATATTCACCTGGGGACTCATGTTCAAGGGCACATCCTCCACCTTCATTTGTCTTGATTTCATTCTATTTCAACCTCGTATTTCCTTCTCCTTTTCCAACCTGTTCCTCAAGTAGCAAACTGAATACATTAAATGTTACATGAATATTACTGCTCCTCTGATTTTTTCAGGTGTCTTTTGCTTTTCAAATGTTAATACCTAAAATGCCTCAGATTTATATACTCCATCATACCGTTAAAAAGGGCCTGCGTGCACTTATTTCATAAAAATGAGTCATGTCTAGAGAAAGACAAAGTGATAGAGTGGAAAAAGTAGATGGACTTTGAAGGGAGATTCACCTGGATATAAATCCTGGCTCCGCTAAGAATTCAATGTTGGAGAAACTATTATTTAGCCCCTTTGTTTATATTTTTTCACCTGTCAAATGAGGTGTACAAATAGCTACATCATTAGCTACCTATTTAAGTTAAGCTTGAGGTTGTGAGATTTCAGAGGAAACTGACTAGCCAAGACTTGGCATTCAGAAGATACTTTTAGTGTGTGTTTCCCCTGGCTCACATCCAGCTGTTCCCTCTAAGCCTACTTCACTGTGCCTGGATCTTTCAACACTCTCTGTCCTGTGATCACTGTCCTTTTGTAAGGTGGCAAATGACATCAAATGCTATCTTTTCTTCTCTATCTCTAAACCTTTCCAATTTTTCTGCAAAACCTGCTACTTTTGTGAAACATGCAGTGGTATTTGACACCTAGTTTTCAAGTAATCAAACAAGACATGATGACAAATCTAAGAAAAATGATTTCAGCCTCTTAAAACCAAAATCAATTCCCTTCCCCCCACTTCCTTGTGCCTCTCTCTTTTCCCTCTTTAATCTTACTTCATCTATCATACTTAGACAGAAATCCATACGTCTAGTTTAAATCGCTGTTTCTCAGGCAACAGCCAGGCCACTTAGCAAGAGTCTAAAGCAAGCCAATATAATATTCTGCTCCAAGTAATATTCAGCCAAAGGTTACTATGCCAAAGTTAATTATTGTAAGAGGACTTACTTTTACTATAATTATTGATCACCATGAACTAATTTTTAAAAAGCTGCTATTTATTAAGTGTCTCTTTCTTCCCCTAGATACTCTTATATATGTATCTCATTTCAATCTCATCACAACTGTTACAGTTTATATTTAGATGTCTTCCCAAAGCCTCATGCACTCATAACTGGGGCTTTTGGGAGTGACTGGATTGTGAGTGTGTGATACTGGGTTAGTCCAGTGATTGGTTTAGTATAGATCTGGGTAATGGATTTACTGAAGAGGGAAGATCCACCAAGGGTGTGGATGGCACCAACCAATAAAATTCTACGCCAGATGAAATAAAAAGGGAAAGAAAAAGGAAGTCTTCCTTCCTCCTGCCTGCCATGCCCATTTGCTATACTGTGTTACCTTAGAGCCAGCTGCCTGTGAATTGAAACCTCTACAAACTGAAAGCTTAAATAAGTTTTCTTCCTTTAACTTGTGGGTGTCAGGTATTTTGTCCCAGTAATTAGAAAACAACGAAGACAACACTGTTGCAATACATTTTCCATTTTTAAGGGAAAATCTGAGATCAGTGTTTTGAAATCACCAAAGGTCACCAGCTGATGAATTGCAGAGCCAAAATTCAAACAAAGCTATTAGTGATTATCTGGTTTTTCACTAGTATTTTTAATTTAAAATTTTCATTTAACAAAGTAATATGCACATGAAATGAAGGCTATATCTCCTACAGAGGTCAGTTTCCCCATGGAGGTCCCTCAGTTTCTTGGTTGGGAGGTAAAACCTGACTGCCAGCATTCTGGGAGCACAGAAGGAAAATGGGCCTGAGGTCTCCCTGTTCAGTAGGTTATAGACCCTACTTAATCTCCTGATACAGTATCTTGCCCCTGGCCACAGGTGAGTAAATCTTGCAGATTTTAAATCATCTGTTTTCTTTTTTTAATTTTTAATGAGATACCTGCAAAGGGCTATTGCTTTTCCTATATAGTCATTTTCAAAGCATCTGTTTTCAGCTCCGTTCCACAACACTGTCTCCATAGGTGGAAAGAAGGATAGAAGAAAGGAAAGAAGGAAAGAAGGAAGGGAGAAAGGAAGGAAGGAAGGAAGGGAGTGAGGAAGGGAGGGAAGGAAGGATGAAGAAAGAATGGAAAATCATTCCTTAAAAGAATTTTCTATCACATTTGATAATAAACTTCATATTTTACATAATTTTTCTTCATTAATACTTCTTTGGCTTCACTATTAGGTAGTAAAGAACAATTGTATTTTGACACAATAGCTGTGCTGAGATTTGGTTTCCAGAACCATCCAAGAGGCAAAATTGCAATTCCACTGTCAAGTGTATAGTTTGCTTTAAACACAAAAGCTGTCCTTATAAAAATTGCATCCCACCATAACATTTGTGGATTTTTAAATATTCTATTTAGCTTCTCTAGACTTGGAATTGGATATCAGTATTGGCCTAAAATTATCTATGGCAGATGTTTAAATGTTTTGGAAGAAAAAGAAGAGTGAGAAGAAAAGATGAAATGGGCACTTTTTTCTTTTGACTTAAAATCAGCCATTCAAGGCTGGTGTTCACTGCCTGGAAAATGAAGCCTCTGCTGAACATCTCCGTATTTGCAGCCCAGGCACACGTGGTTTGTGATTTGCAAAGTTTCCCCACTTTGCATCGTGAGCACTGGTTGAAATTATTCAGGGAGATGTGATATCTATGGAAAATACGATTTAGACTTCATTCCTAGCTGCAAACTCCTTGTCCAAGATTGTGTTGGATTGATGCAGCTGCTGCTTGAAACCTGAGAATGTGAATGAAAACAGCCATGTTCATGGTCCGTGTGGACACAACCTGACATGGTCCTGGAAGCAGAGGTGCTGACAAATGGAGAAGCCCTGAGCCATGGTGCATTTGGATAAACCAGCAACCATCTGTGGGTCCAAAGAAAAGACCTATGAGAATGCCTACCTAATTAAAGAGCTAAACTCTTGAATGACCACCAATTGTTTCTCAGATGAACTTGAAACAGAAAGCACTTTGTGATTCAAGTAATGCAGATTGCACAGCACTTAATGAAATACTTAAGGAATAAAAGATATGATCTTGCATATGTTTTTTGTTTCTAACCTTGACTGTGAGTTAAAATGACGTAAGGGTCCAGTATCTATTTTGTGGTCATAATATGACTTAGTTTCTGGGTTATTCTGACTTCAGCAGAAATAAAATACTTTGGTGTTGTCCAGGGTTTGATTCAGTGCTCCACAGTTAAAATTATAGAAGGATGAAAAAAATGAACTATAATAGGGTGCAAATGTGACTTTATCAAGGAAGAGCAAATGTTTCTGTTTATATATTTCATAACAGTAACAGGATTTTTGGTACCTCTTCTATAATTATCGTGCAAAATCACTTAAACTTTAATGGTACCTAAATGGAATTGAAAGTAGTAAAAGAGATACAAAATTAAAACCTCAGCAAATATCAATAATGTCTGTTCTGAATTTACATTTTTAAAATTATGGACACTATACATAACTGGTTGAATGAAATTTTACTTTGGTGAAAGAGTTTAAAACTTGCATCCTTTGAATGAACCACATGCATATATGTTGGAAATCTACATTACTTGGTAAGTGAGTAAGTAGAAAAGACTTGCTATGTCAATGGGAAATAATTTACACTTATTCTGGTGCACTAAAAAGCTATAATGAGACAAAATAAAGTTCTTGTAAGGCTGCATTTTCTTTGACAGGATAAAGCAGCCGATGTAAACATAAAATTACTATACTCATTGGGAAAGATGAAGAAAAATAAAGCAATTATACCAACAACTTTCACACAGAGAGTTTTACAGCCTGGTATTAATATAATTCATTCATCAAAAAGAAGTAGCTCCCATTTCTTATAGATGATCCAAAACCCTAATACATGCTCTGTGAAGTTCTAAACTGCTTACTAAACACTTCAAAAATTGTTCTGGAGACAACTGTTAATGAATAGGGTAAGCTCAGCTCCTAGCCTCCACTAGATGTGATCACACGTGCACACTATGAGGCATACGTATTTCAGAATAAGATCAATCCACTTAGTTTTCAAAAGTCCATTTGGTATAATTTTCCCTACTATATTTCTTTTGATCAGGAAAAATTTGAGATTTCAGGAAGCTGATTTCCAGAATGAACTAAAACTTCATCAGCAATATCCTACTATAATCACATCAACCCATTTTAATACAATGTTAGAATTCTATGATGACTAGGTGTATAGGTTTTGCAAAGGATTGAGGTACTGATGTACTAAAATTCCAGTCTCTTGAGAATTACATACTTTAGCAGTAAGAATGTCTGTGCTTAAGATTCATGTGTTCAAAACAATATCTCCATTTAAACTCTATTATTATGATTGCACTCTGTTGTAAATCAGAAACAAGAGTTATTTTCTTCAGCGTAATAGAATGTGACAATGGCCCTGATACTGTCATATTTATTGTTAATGATTACTCATGAAACTAAATTCTCCCTCCAGGGTCCACTTTTTCTTTAATTTTTAAACTTATTGTAGATATTCTATTATCACCTTAAAAACATCAATACTAGTTTTCAGAAATCTTTTATATCATTTGTGTTCACTGATTCATAACTTCTCAGTACAATTTTTTATTTCCTTGGGCTGAAAAGATGCGTCTAAATGATGGGTGAGTATCAATTATTTAGGAAAAAATAATCTTATCATTCTTGACTTGGTTAACTTCTCCACACTTTCATTTCTACATGGATAATAATAGCACTGTTTGAAGTTAAAGTAGAAGAAAATGAGTGCAATGAATAGGATTTTTTTCAGAATCTTGTGGTAAGCCTTTAAAAAATCATCACATTTACAAAACATAGTTAACCATTACTCTGATAATTTATGTTAATACTGTCCTGTATTGGTTTGGATTCACATTCTTTGTGAAATGATTAATTCACCAATATAATTATGATTTTCCTGCATTCATATAAAATAATTTACAGTTAAACATGCACACGTTGCAACAAATGTTGAAATTCTTAAAAAATACTTACAAGGCTGTATTTTACTTAAATATGACCCAGTGTCTTGAGCTAATAATACAACCTAATGTAGTTTAACAGTCCAGTGGGTCCGATTGTCTTTGGGATTTTGGCAGATGCATACTAAGATAGATGGAGTCTTTTTACTTTTTCACGCTGAGGCTGTAGAAAATCTGTGAAACCTTTGTGGACAAGACAGGTAGATTTATCACAAGCGATTTGAGCACAAGTTATGATGAGTATATTAACTTTTTAAGATACAGAAAAATTAAAGGAACAGCCCCACAGACTATTACGTGACATTAGCTAGGACAGTGAAGTCAGTATCAGTTTTCTCTATCCTAGAATAGAGTGATTTGCAGGGAATTCAGAGTAAAAAAAATATAGCTTTGATTCATTTAAGCCAAAGAATAGGCTAGTATTTTTAGGACTCGCAAAATACTCCCAAAAGAGGGGGGGAAGAAAAAGAAAAGAAAAGAAAGCTATTTCCAAATATTTGGAACTTTTAGCACCAGTGAGGACAAAAATTTGGTGACTCAGAGAACTAAGCTAACATCTGTCCCTTATGAGTTTCTTGATATAAACTGTACTCCCCAAAGTTGAGAAGCAACAATTTAACATCAGCCTACTTTTGTTTTATTTCTTATTCCATTTATTTCTGATTGGATATGGACAACTTAATATGTTCAAGGACCAAATATAGCAGTTTTGCCCTTGAAAAGGAAAATTTATGTGATTTTTGGCATTTTATTGGTGCCCTTGGCCTGGAAATTCCTGCTTTCCCATTTCAAAAGGAAAAATTACCGTTAAATTGACCGGTGCCCATTCTGATGCCCTGAGATTACTACTAGTGAAAAAATATTTAATAAGAAGTAGAAGCTATGGAATACAAAATTTATAAAAGGAATTGACCTTCATAGGAACATGGCAGTCATGAAATAATTATAGAATGCCATCTCTTATCAATTTCTGTGTAGATTGTAATAAATAAATAGTTATATAAGCAGGCAAGACAATTCACATAGTTGGATTAAATACAACTTTTTTTTAACCCTAGGTCATCACAAAGTCAATTTCCAAGATGTTGTATCACTTGAGATAAAATTGAGCTATGTAGCATTGATATTACACTATTTTCAGAAAGAATTTTTAGTACACATAGTTAAATATTAATTAAATACATACATGTGCATATATTTTGAATTTTATCCTCTAAATGGATAAAAATGTGCTCTGAGGCAAGTGGTAGAAGTTTGGATATTTTTAATGTGATTCTTTAAAGCAAAAATAATCTGGAATGAAATTCACCGTATTCTTCATTATATCTCTTTTCTGAATAAAGCATCTGTTTTAGATTTAGTTCCATTATTGAAATTAAATTATAAACCGAGTTATAATACAGAGACCAATTGGTGCAATGGAAAAATATTTTCTTTGCACCAAAGGTTGAACCAATAAGGCCACCCACTCTTGCAATTCTAGCCTTCAAACCTTGTCTAAATTTGAGTTCTGTCACTTAAGATACAGCTAACCTGGGGCAAGGTGCTTAACTTCTTTAAAATCACCTGTAAAATTAGAAAATAGCTACCTTGCCAGCTGGGATTGTTAAATAAGAATTGCACAAAGCTTAAGGCACAGTATTCAAAAATACTTTTCCTATCTCTCATCTACGTAGTGAAAATGAGACCCTAGAATAGTGACTACTTTTATCCTATGTATTATATTATAAAGAACATCCTGAATTTTTTATTCGATCCTTTTTGCAACAGCTGTATTAAGATAAAATTCACATGACATACAACTCACTCATTTAAAGTATGCAAAGCGATGACTTGAAGTATATTCACAGGGTTATGTGTCCATTCCCACAATCAGATTTATATTTATGACCTCCTAAAGAAACCTTACTCCTATTAGCCATTACCCTCTAATCCTCCCATCTTGCCCAGAACCAGGTAATCACTTATCTACTCCGTCTAAAGGTTTTCCTATTTCAAACCAACTAGGTTTGGATATGGTTTGAGTATGTGACCCAAAGCTTCATGATGTGGAAGCTTGGTTCCCAGTATGATGATGTGAAGAGGTGGTAGAACTCTTAAGAGGTCAGGCAATTAGGTCATGAGGGGAATTGCCTTCAGAATTAGTGCTTGTCTCAATAAAAGTGAAAGTGAGTTGTTATAAGAATAGCCAGACTGACTCCTCCCTTACCTCTGACTTCCTGTCTTGCCATCTGACTTTTTTCTCCTTTACACATACAAGATCCCCTCATGATACCATCTACCATGTTGTGACATAGCTGAGGAGGCCCTCACTACAGGTTGAACCAATAAGGCCACCCACTCTTGGAATTCTAGCCTCCAAAAAATGAGCAAAACAAATCACTGTTCTTTATAAAGCATTAGGTATTTTATGATAGCGATGGAAAATGAACTAATACATGCACATTTCATATAAGTGGAATCCTATAATATGTAATCCTCTGTGAATGACTAATTACACTTAACATTTTCATTCATTTATAGCATGTGTCAGTGCTTCATTACTTTTTACTGCTAATACTGTATTGTGTGAACATCACACATTTTATTTATTCGTCTAGCAGTTGATGGATATTAAGAATTGTTTCCATTTCCCGGAGTTTGGCTCAGCGACTTATGTACCTGGTTGACACGTGCGAGGTTGTGAGTTCAATCCCCGGTGCAACAAAAAAAGAAAAAAAAGAATTGCTTCCATTTTTGTCTACTAAAAATAATTCTGCTGTGAACACTCATGTTTAAGTTTTTGTTTGGACATATTTTCATTTCTTTTGGGCATATAACTGGAGGTAGAATTGGTGTATTGTGTGGTCACAGTTTTTAACCATTTGGGAAATTTTTAGATTGTTTTTCTTATGCTATATTTTACATTTATATTGGCTATATGAGGATTTCAGTTTCTTGACAGCCTCATCACCACCCACTATCTCGGTTTTTGTTTTGTTTTTAAAAATGTTCTTGCGGATCTTTCTGTTTTAAATCCTGTCCGAGTGATACCTCATTGAGGTTTTAATTTGCCTTTTCTTGATGACTGACAAAATGGAGCATCTTTTTATGTGGTTGGTTATTGGTCAGTTGTGCATTTTCTTGGGAGAAAGATCTAATCAGACCCTTTTTCCTTTTTTTTTTTTTTTCTGCACCGGGGATTGAACTCACCACCTCGCGCCTGCCAGGGCAGGCGCTTAAGGCACTGAGCCAAACTCCCGGACCTGGTTTTTTGAGGCAGGGTCGCACTACGTAGCTCAGGCTGGTCTTGCGCTCGCGTTGTAGCCCAAGCCGGCCTCAAACTCACAACGCTCCTCCTACTTCAGCCTCCCGAGTGCTGGGATTAAAGGCATGCGCCACCACGACCGGCTCCCTTTTTCCATTTTTAATTGAATCATGTATCCTTTTATTCCTGAATTATAATAATTCTTTACAAATTCTAGATCAAAGTCCCTTAACAGATACATGATTTTTTTTCACCATCATTTTCCTAGCTTTGCCCCTCTCAACATCCCCTACACAATTTGCTACAACATTCTTCATAGCCTCAATTTTAAAGGTCTTTCAAAAATTTTAACAAAAAAATGCCCATTTGAGATAATTCATATTCAATTAAATGATAGCAGCTTTGATTAAAATTTATAATGTAAAATTTCATTGTTTCACTCTCCTTTTCATGCCACATAAATACCACACTTTTTTTGGTAGCAATTTTGGCTAAAGATTTACTATTTGAGTATGGAAAATAAGCACCAAATTATTTGTGCCAGTTAAATTTATAAATACACAAACTGTCTTCAGATATATTTCTCTGGACATGAGAACCATTTTTGACACAAGTCTGTCTTGTAACTCCTGTTATTTCTTTGCCTGGTCAAAACAGAGCATTTCACTGTAATTTAAGTCATGCTTGTTTGGTTGTGATGTTTCCGCCTATTCAATACCACATCTGCAGTGGAAGGAAAAGAGACAAAACATTCCTTCCTGATGATAATAGGTGTATTTCAATGCAAGTACATGAATCATTTGCACAACATGCATAGGTAATCAATGTACTTATTAATGATGCCAACGAAATCTCTCTGCTAGATCACATTTTATCATGCAAGTTTGAAATATTAAAATGTTTCCATTGTAGTTATGTTGAGCAATATTACAAATGCTTTCCATATTTAAATTAAGAGAAGATTTATAAAACCTCTTTTTTCTTTTCTTTTCTTTTTCTTTTTCTTTCTTTCTTTTTTTTTGAGGGGGGGACAAGGTCTTACTATGCAGTTCAGTCTGGTTTTGAATTCAGTATGTAGCACAGGTCAACCTCAAACTTACAGCAATCTTCCTGACTCAGTCTCCCAAGTGCTGAGATTATAGGCATGCACCACCACACTCAGTGACAAAATAATTTCTCATACATAATCTCATCAATGTAATCTATAGATTGCCAAGTGATGAAACACGGAAAGTATGAAAGAAGTTATAGTTTGGTGTGGTGCTATGTGACTCAAAGACTGTAAATCCCAGGATCTGATTAATTTAATACTCTAGTAAAAAATACAAAACAAAACTATAGGGTTCAAATGCAACCACAATGGATCATGATTCGGAGAACATGCCTCAGGAATCAGCATGTTAAGACAACCTTTCCAAATAACTTCAATTTACCCTAAAATTTAACAACCACTGGTATTAAAAAAAAGATCATAAATTCCTCAATATTGAGTATACTGTGAGAAACTTATTCTACCTCTTTGATTTCATTTTCTCATCTTAGAAATATCTCAAGATTGTTTAGCAATTAATATATGTCAATTGATTAACACATTCCCTTGCCAAGATTAGGCACTCAACAGATTACAGTTACTAGTATCAGTGTTTTTAACCATGGCTCTGGCTTGTTCTCAAAATAACAGTTGAAGAGGATATTTACATGGAGGAAACATGGAGGAAAAGCAGCAAGGACAATTATGCTACACTAATTGTTATGACTGTGCAAAGTATGCATGAGTGGAAATCTTAACAGGTAAAACTGGAAAAGTAAGATTAGGCTGGACAAGATTTCTCAAGAGTATAGTTTGGATTTTTCACACTAAGCTACATAGTCACCAAACACTTACTTTTATTCTAAGAGTTATCACGACTCCTCAAAGATAGAAAGAAAAGTATCATGAAACACTCTATATCCCTCACCCAAGAGATTCTTTCTGATCTGACCTCCTCTATAACCTTTACTTTACTTCTGTTACTATCATTTTAGAAATTTCAGGTGCATGTCTTCCATTTTCCTCTATCTCGTTGTATGGGGTATGCAGTGTACCCCCAAGTCCTCATAAAATTTTGATGGGGGCTGAGTTATTGGTTTGTTATTGGTTTGTTGATTGACAATGTGAGCGCTGTGCCCGTCCAGGGGTGGAGTTGACATACAGCGTAAGGGAAGGTGGGTCTTCCTCTTCCGTGCTTCCGTCTCCTTCGCTCTCTCGCTAGCGCGGCTTGTGGCTTGCAGCTTGCAGCCGCCATGAACACCAGGCCTGCCATGCCACGTTATCTTGGAGCCAACTTAAGTATGGACTGAAACTCCTGAGAAACTGTAAGAATAAACCTTTCCTTCCCTAATTTGGGTGTCAGGTATTTCATCTCGGCAACGAGCACAAAGTAACCAAGACACTCGTCCTAGACTTATTCTGGATGGGTTGGAAGTCTGGGGTTGCATTTTGCTTCTGTATCTTGTCATTTTCTGTTTTTTAATTTTTTATTTTGTTTTCTGTGTTGATTCTTCTAAGTTTTTATAGTAGATAGTTTTTTATTTTAATAGTAGATAGCTTTATCACTAGCACCAAGGCCTCCCTAGGAAATGCCTGTTCTTCAAGGATGTCTTCTACGTGTAGGAGGCTCTTGGTTTTTGTGTCTCCCCCAAGATCCTACCTTCCCAATTTATTAAGAATTTGATGTTGGTATCTATTTAGCTCACTCCCCAGTCCTCTGGTACTGGACTATGGTTATGGGTATTACTCCCCCAGACCTTCCCAGTGTTGTTATACAAGGGAAAACAACTGATTACAACAAATACGACACCCTCGGTAAAGTAGTATACCTTCTTCTTAACTGCTCACAGGATGTTCTCTGAAACAGACCACATACCAGTCCACAGAACATGCTTAGTAAATGCAAATGAATTAAACTTATCCCATGCATATTATCTGACCATACTGCAATAAAATTGGAAATCGATGACCGAGGAAACCACAAAACTCCATAAACACATGGAAATTAAATAACACCCTCTTGAGCAACCAATAGGTCACTGATGAAATTAAAGAAAACATAATGAAATAAATGACCCAATTATATGCCAAGTTTATAACTCAATAACATAAGGAAGAGTTAAATGACTTTAAGAAATAATTTAACTATATCCCATAATGATGAAATGGCATAAATAAAACATTATATTATATTCAATAATCATAATGTTAGTAATATTACTAGTGATACAGTTTTGAAACACTGTATGTTGTATGGTGAATCAAATAGTAGTATTGCTGAAAATGAAGAAAAGAAACACCAGTATAAAAGAGATACATAAGAAACCCTGTAATCTTAAATTTGAATTTGAAACATCAGTATGAATTCATAATATAATTTTATCTTTAAAATAAAACAAGAGTATTTCCTAGCACTGAGTAATGAAAAGCTCTAGAAGTAAAGACCATCCTTAGCATAATGCAAAATCCCAGCACCCAAGACGTGGTTTCTAAATACAATTTTTCAACAAAAGAAAACAGGACTCTGAATAAGTGACTGATTCCAGTTCTGGAACAAAAAAGAATTTCAGTCTGAACATTTTGTCATTCCAAAAAGTAACGGAATTACTAGTCAATATAGACTTATCAATAGGACATAGGAACCAACTCAGTGGACTTCAGTGGTCAAAGATGTAACGATATAAAGTTTCACTCTCAGAGCACGTATTTTTTAAAACTGGTTCTAAAAAGACTTTGAGAGTAGTAGGCTTGTATGCAGATTAACTTATTGTTTACCAAAGAGCCTTTTGATATTGCAAGAGGAAAGCTATTAATACATACTTTTATCTAGTCCTAAAGCCATCCACTAAGCTAATTCCAACTGTGGAAAAAGAGGGTTAAAGGAAACACTGTGGACCAAACAAAGGAAGAAGACTTCTGTGGAGGGCCTCTTCACCCTACCTGAGATCTTACACCCCTTGTCACCACCGCCCTCTCACATGAATACCTTTTCCATACTTGATAGCCTCTGACTCCCCAGGCCTAGCTAACTTCTGTACCACTGAAGCTTTTCTCTTCTTTTTGTCCTTTAAATTTCTGCATCAGGCCACCACCTCTCCACACCCCATACCTGTTAGGCTCCAAAAATCCACAAGAGGTCAAAATGCTGCATGAACACTGTCCTTCCCTGCTTAGCTTCTGACACCCTAAGAAGAATCATTATTTTGTGTGGGAGCTTTCCTCACCCTATTGAGACTATGATACCCTTGCAAACTTGTCCTCTTTGTGAACAGTAAGTTAATCTGTGTATAACCCTACACTTGAAGCCTTTTTAGAACCAGTTTTAAAAAATATATGCCCTGAGAGTGAAACTTTTTAGTTTTTTCTGCCTCTTGTTATTATAGAGAATGCTGGTAGTTTACTTAACATTGCAGTTTTACACAGCATTTATACTAGTGAAAAGAATCAGACAAATGTACTTTCAGTGGAGTATTGATTAAAAAATTAGTCATGGTATACCCATACAGTGGAATATAGTGGCATTCTTAAAAGGGATTGAAGTAAGTCTGTAATACTGATGTGGAAATATATTTAAAATATATTGTCAAGCAGAAAAGTCAAGGTGTAAGGTAGTATTGTAGTATGATCTATCTTGTTAAAAGAAACAAATTTGGCCATGGATATATGTGTAAAGATAAAGATCTGGAAGGAGAGATATTAAGATTTCTTATTTTCGAGGGGCTGCCTTTCTCTGTAACTTTGACTTTTGATTTTATACAATTCTATACTATTATATTTTATATAAAAATCTTGGATTTCTTCCATAATTAGAAAAAATTCTAGAACTATCTTCTAAAAATAAGTTTCTGCAATTAAAAAGGAGTTGGCTATTGTAGGCATTTTCATTAGTTGACCCCCCCATAAGGTCCTCAGCATGCCTTAACCTACTCTTGGGGAAGGTGAGAGTATGTCTGGGGAAAATTTGGAAGGGTGAGAAGATAGGAGAAAGAAAAAGCTGAGGATATAAGCTTCCATGAGCTTCCTTCTTAGACTGTTATGGCCTTTATCTAGATGTGCCCGCAAAGCCTCATTTGCTCATGGGTGGGGCTATATTGAGGTGGCTGTATCTCAGGTGAATGAGTGCTGATTAAAGGTGTGATAAGTAAATTAATCACCTGATTGGTTTAGCATAGTTCTGGGTGTGAATAATGGGAAGGCCCATCCTGGGTATGTGTAGCACTATCCAATAGGCTTGCCTCCTGAATGGGATAAAAGTCTGAAAGGCTTCACTGCTGCTGCTGCTTCCTGACTGACCTGAATTGGACTGTTCTAAGCCATGCCTCTATGCCATGCTGCCCTGCCTTGGAATAAGCTGACTATGGACTGAAACCTCTACAAACTGTAAGCTAAATAAACTTTATCTCCTTTAACTTGTGGGTGTTAAGCATTTTGTCTCAGCAATGAGAAAAATAACTAAGATAGGTGCTTTCAATTTTTTTTTAGCATAATAGATTTGCCCAGTTAGCTAGATATCCTCACAGTGAATTTGAAACATAACTCTTGGCAGAAGGAAAATACTGACCATTAAGGAAAGGATTTAGAGCCGGGCATGGTGGCACACACCTTTAATCCCAGCACTTGAGAGGTTGAGGTAAGAGAAGCGTTGTGGTTCGAGGCCAGTTTGGGTTACAACACGAGTGCGAGGCTGGTTTGAGCTACATAGTGTGACTCTGCCTCAAAAAAAATAGGGCCAGGAGTTTGGCTCAGTGGCTTAACAGTGCCAAAAAAAAAAAAAAAAAAAAACAAAGAAAAGCAAAATGATAACCAGGCATGGTGGTGCATGCCTATAATCCCAACACTTGGGAGGCTGAGGCAGGAGCATAGTTGCAAGTCTGAGACTGCCTGGGCTACAAAGTGAGCTCAAGTATAACCTGAACTGCGTAGTGAGACCCTGTCTCAAAACAGGCAAAAAAAAAAAAAAAAGAAAGAAAAATGGTATACTGATGCCTACTGAAGTATGTGAAGAACATACCAGTGCATTTTAAACTCAAATTAGTTTTACTTTACACAATTGAGTAGGATTGATCTTACTGATAAGGTCGAAATGAATTTTATGAAATACAGATATGTCCATTTCTGGAAAATGACAATGTTTATAAAATGGGCTACAACTGCTGATTGCTCTTTTCACTGGTCCTATTCTTTCCTACAGTTTATGCATTTTATATACTCTATTTAAATTTATTAACATTATTTTTTATTACATTTTTATTTTTATTGGTACATGTTTGTAGTACATAATGATTATATTCCTCATGGGAAGCTGGAGCATGTAAAAAATACATCTTAATTCTTTTATCATTCTCCCCCCCTTTTTTTTTTTTTTGTGGCACTGGGGATCAAACTCACAGCATCGCACCTGCCAGACAGGCACTTAAGCCACTGAGCCAAACTCCCAGCCCTGGTTTTTTTTTTTTTTTTTTTGAGGCAGGGTCACACTATGTAGCTCAGGCCAGCCTTGAGCCTGCATTGTAGCCTAAGCTGGCCTCAAACTCACAACACTCCTCCTACCTCAGCCTCCCCAGTGCTGGGATTAAAGGCGTGCACCACCACGCCCGGCTCTTCTTTTATTCCCTTTCTCCTCTTTCCCTCTTGCTCTCTCATTTTTCTAGGTCCACTTCCTTTTTGCAAAAGATCTATCTCCTTATTTTCCACTAGCTATTTTTTGTTTTGCTCTGTATTTATACTTTGGATTTGTCATATAAGAAAAGTTATGTGACATTTAAGTCTGTGTTTCTGATGTATCATTTAATGATATGGTCTCAAGGTCCATCCATTTTCCTGCAAATGACTCAAGTTTATCTTTGTTAATGGCACAATATTATTCCATTGTCTTAGTTAATATTCTTGTTACTGAGACAAAATACTTGACACCCAAAGTGAAAGGCTCAAAGGTTTATTTAGCTCAATGGTTTATAGAGGTTTCAGTTCATAGTCGACTGGCTCCAAGGCAGGGGGGAATATGGCAGAGAGGCAAAGGTTCATGGGTATGTGTCTTGGTTACTTTTTACTCGTTGCTGAGACAAAACACCTGACACACAAAATTAGGGAAGGAAAGGTTTATTTAGCTTACAGTTTTTGGAGGTTTCAGTCCACAATCAGCTGGCTCCAAGGCAGGGTGGCATGGCACGGGGACAGCACTTCAAGGCAGCAACCGAACAAAAGCAGCCAAAGTAAAAGGAGCAAGAGC
>RJWM01033426.1:9938-20730 GCA_004363535.1 Dasyprocta punctata
TTTTTTTTTTATGAGTGCGAGAGTGGTTCCTAACCTCTTTATGGATATGGTGCTGTTCTGTTCTTCCTATTATCTCTTCCATCTCTCTTTCCCTTCAGTCTTCTGCACATTTCTCCAAGATGGTGTGATCCACCTTGGTCCTCCAACCTTGCTTGCATTCTCTCTCTTCTTCAACTTCTCTATTTTCTCCTTAATTCATTTTAAATTTTAATTCCTAGAGAAAAATAGACACACTACAGGCTTGTATATTGCATATAATTATCTGGTTTGTTTTACTTTATGTTATATAATCACAAATCTAGTTCATATGGTTAAAAGTTGCAAATTAAGAGTTAGCTCAGTTTGCTGTTTTATAGGCTATGTTTGCTGCTGTTGGTAATGCTTCAGTCAAAATCAACATAATTGTTCTAAACAGCTGTTGGTGGTGACTGAGACTATGGCTCACATAAAAAGTGTGGCACAGTGCCAAAGAGCCAGAGAGTAGGCCAAACGAGCAATAACTCATGGAAGAGGTAAGATCTTCAAACAGACTCAAAACTCCAAAACTAGCTGTACCTGGAAGATACCTCAGAGAAGCAATCATCACCTGAGGGTCCTAAATACTACCAATAAAGCAACCCACCATAGGCAACTTACAAGCATCACTCCAGGAAGTAAACTAAAAAAAGAAAAGAAATAAAAAGACACTTAGACAAGATGCAACCCCAGACAACCAGTTAACCAAAGGGAAACCCAGAGGACAATGAGTTGGGACAATTAGAAAGCCCCCCACCAGGTATCTCTGAGGTGGAAACAGCAAAGCAATTGAATGAGGCGCTGGAAAACATGAAATCAGAAAAAATCTCTCAAATAAATACAGATATTACCAAAATACACACCATTCTTAACAACATTACAGTAGAAACAGGCAAAAAAAATAAGTGAGTTTAAGCAAATGATGAAAGTTGAGCATAGGGAAGAAATGGAAAACATAAAGCAGATTCAAGCAGATATCCAGAAGAATAACAACTCCACTGAAAATATTTGAAGCAGATTAGGCCAATGTGACGACAGTGTCTCAGATACTGAAGACAGACTTGCAGTTAACAACTAGGAAAAGAAAGATTTCACAAAAATAGCAAGGGACCATGAGAAATCAATCCAGCAGCTGCTAGATGAGACAAAGAAGAATAATTTAAGATAAATCAGAGTTAATGAACAAGCAGAAGATACCACAAATGACATTAAAAAAAGTTCACAGACATCATGACAGAAAACTTTCCTGGTAGAGAAAAAGAATTTGACATGCAGATAAACAAGGTATATAAAGCTCCAATTAGCAATGATCAAAAATATCTACAGCCAGGCATATCATAGTCAAGATTCCAGAAATTCAGCACAAAGACAGTATCTTAAAAGCTGTTAGGGAAAAGAGACAAATCACCTATAAAGGAAAGCCCATCAGAATGACAGCTGACTTCTCAGTACAAACTTTCAAGTTAAGGAGAGCTTGGAGTGAAGTACTCTAAATTTTTAAAAGAAAACAACTTTCAACCCAGATTGACGTATCCTACAAATTATCTTTCAAAATTGTTGGAGAAATAAAATAATTCCGTGACAACATCTGAGGAAATTTATGTCCACCAAACTAGCACTCCAAAACATTCTGAAGGACATTCTAGAAAGAGATAATAAGGGCTACTTCTCCATGAACCCCATCCACCAGGAAAGGCAAACAATTAGAGGGAAAGAAAAAATGGGAGGAGCCAACAATAGGAAAATAGCATGGCAAGGATAAGTCAATATATACCAGTTGTAACAGTCAACATCAATGGTCTTATTTCACCAGTCAAAAGACACAAACTGGCAGAGTGGATCAAGAAGGAAGATCCAACAATATGCTGCATACAAGAAATGCATTTAATTCAAAAACAAATTCATAGACTGAAAGTCAAAGGATGGAAAAAAGTACTTCATGTGACAAGAACCCAGAAAAAAGCAAGGGTAGCTACTCTATTTGCAGACAAATAGAATTTCAAACCAAGACTGATTGAGATAAAGAAGGTCACTACATCCTGGTAAAGGGAACAATCCAAGAGGAATCCAAGAGATAAAGAAGGTCACTACATTCTTGTAGAGGGAACAATCCAAGAGGAAGGGATAACAATCATAAATATATATGCAACAAATACTAGTGCCCCCAACAATTACTAATGGACTTGAAAAATCAAATAAGCACTAATACAATTGTATTGGGAGATCTCGATATGCCACTGACACAAAAAGCCAAATCAACCAGACAAAAAAATCAATAATGAAATATTAGAACTAAATCAAACTTTTGAGCAAATGGACTTACTAGATGTCCGTAGGGTGTTCTACCCCACAACATCAGAATGCACATTATTCTCAGCTGCACATGGGACAGTCTCCAAAATAGACCATATGCTGGCTCAGAGAACATGCTTAAGTAAATGCAAAAGAACTGAAATTATCCCATGCATACTATCAGACCACAGTGCAATGAAATTGGAAATGCATGCCAAAGGAAACCACAAGAACTTCATCAACACATGGAAATTAAATAGCACCCTATTGAACAACCAATGGGTCACGGATGAAATTAAAGAAGAAATTAGACAGTTTTTATAGATGAATGATAATGACAATGCAACATACTGGAACTTGTGGGATATAATAAAAGCAGTTTTAAGAGGGAAATTTATAGCAGTAAATACCCAAATCAGGAAAACAGAGCAAGCACATATAAACAACTTAATGTTCAACTTCAGACTTCTAGGAAAAGAAGAGCAGACTGAACTACAAGCTCATACAATGGATGAAATTATAAAGTTAAGAGCAGAAATTAACACACTGGAGACATAAAAAAAAAACATTACAAAGAATCAATGAATCAAAGTGTTGGTTTTCGAAAGATTAAATAAAACTGACAAACCCTTAGCCAACCTTATCAAAAAAAAAAAAAGGAAAGAAAGACTCAAATCCATACAATTATGAATGAAAAGAGCAAAATCACAACAGACCCTGCAGAAATTCAAAAAAATCATCTATACCTACTTTAAAAACTTGTATTCTAATAACATGGAAAATACAGAAGAAATGGACAGACTCATAGATACATATGAATTATCAAAGCCTAATTAAGAAGATATAAAAATCCTAAATAACCCAATGTTAATAAATGAAATTGAAGATGTAATTAGAAACCTATCAACAAAGAAAAGCCCAAGCCCTGATGGATTCACTGCTGAATTCTACAAGAAATTTAGTGAAGACCTAAAACCACTACTTCTCAAACTCTTTAATGAAATTGAAAGGGGAGCAATATTTTCAAATTCATTCTTGGAAGCAAGCATTGCTCTGATTCCAAAACCTGAGACTGACCAACTAAGAGAATTACAGGCCAATGTCCCTAATCAACATTGATACAAAAATCTTCAATAAGATACTGGCAAACAGACTGCAGGAAATCATCAAGAAGACTATACACCATGATCAAGTGGGATTCATCCCAGTGATGCAGGGATGGTTCAACATATGTAAATCCACAAATATAACACACCATATTAATAGAGCCAAGGACAAAAAAATATGATTATCTCAATAGATACAGAAAATATTTTGACAAAGTCCAGCACACATTCATGATAAAAATCCTGCAGAAAATTGGAATACACAGCCTTTATCTCAATCTGAGGAAAGCCATCTATGACAAATCAACAATCAACATCATACTTAATGGACAAAAACTGAAAGACTTCACTCTAAAATCAAGCACAAGACAAGGATGTCCACTGTCCTTTCATATTCAACACAGTCCTGCAAACTTTAACTGGAGCAAGTAGACAAGAGAAAAAAATAAAAGCAATAAAGATAGGAAAGGAAGAAGTTAAACTACTGTTATTTGCAGATGACATGATACTCTACTTAGAAGATCCCAAAAACTTCACCAAAAGATTTCTAGATGTAATAAGCAAATTCAGTAGTGTAGCAAATTACAAAGTCAACACTCAAAAGTCAATAGCCTTTCTGTACACAAATAACAAACTCACTGAGAGAGGAATCAGGGAAACAATACCATTTACAATAGCATCCAAAAAAAATGAAACACCTAGGAATCAATCTAACAAAGGAGATAAAAGACCTCTACATTGAAAACTATGGTACTCTGAAAAAGGAGAATGAAGAGGATATTAGAGAGTGGAGAGATATCCCATGGTCTGGTCTTGGGTAGAAAGAACTAATACAGTGAAAATGACCATACTTCCAAAACTGTTATACAGATTCACTGTAATCTCAATCAAAATTCCAATAGCATATCTCACAGAATTAGAAAAAAAAATCCTAAAATTTAAGACCTAGAATAGCAAAGGCAATCCTGGGCAACAAAGACAAGACAGGGAGTATCACAATCCCAGACTTGAAATTATACTATAATAAAACGGTGTGGTACTGGCAAAAAAATCAGACCTGAAAATCAGTGGAACAGATTAGAAGATTCAGAACCAACTCCAGACACACTAAGCCACCTTATCTTTGGCAAAGGTGCCAAACACATTCAGTGGAAAAAAGATAGCCTGTTTAAGAAATGGTGCCGGAAAAATTGACGCTACACATGCTGAAGATTAAAACTGGACCCACATCTTTCACCATGTACTAAGTTAAAATCAGAATGGATCAAAGATCTTAACACTAAAGTAGAAACATTAAATCTTCTGCAAGATAGAGTAGGTAAAACTCTTGAAGATACTGGTGTAAGCAAAGACTTTATGAACACAACCCAGATTGCACAGGAACTATCACAAAGAAACAACAATTGAAATCTCACTCTACTGAAAAGCTTTTGTACAGCAAGAGAAGCCACCAACAGAGTGAAGAGACAACCCAAGACGTGGGAGAAAATGTTTGCCAGCTGTTCCTCAGAAAGAGGATTGATATCAAGAACATATAAAGAACTCAAAAAAATAAGACTTCCCAGATTTAAAGATCCAATCCAAAAATGGGCATTTGAGAGGAATACACACTTCTCAGATGAAAAAATACAAAACCAAATACATATGTGAAAAAATGTTCAACATCACTGGTCATTCAAGAGATGTAAATTAAAATGACACTGAGATTCCACCTTACCCTGGAAAGGATGGCTATTGTCAAGAAATCAAGCAATAACAAATGCTGGAGGGGCTGTGGGGCAAAAAGAATGCTTCTCCACTGTTGGTGGAAATGCAGGCTGGTGCAACCACTGTGGAAATCTTTGTGGAGATTCCTCAAAAAACTAGGGTTGGAGGTCCCACTGAACCCACTATTTCCCTTCTGGATATCTTCTCAAAAGAATTAAACATCATACCACAGTGATATATGTGCATCCATGTTTATAGCAGCACAGTTTGTAATATCCAGATCTTGAAAACAACCTAAATGCCCATTGACTGAGGAATGGATAAAAAAGATATGGTATATTTACATAATGGAATACTACTCAGCCATAAAGAAGGATAAACTTGATACTTTTATAGGTAAATGAGAACATATTCATTAGTGAAATAAAGACACACACATATAAACATCATATTGTTTTATTACTGAGACAAGACAAAAGAAAAAAATTGTTTATGTGTATGTATATGTATATAAAAATAGTTGAGATAGTTATACTGCTGATTTCTCTGAGTTTGGTGAAGAAAAAGATTTGTGCTGGTATTGTTTGGACAATTGAATGAAGATGTCCTGTGTTCTAGGTGAATGATTTGGGAATAATAATGCACAATTTATATACCATTGTTGCCCTCTGATTGTGTTTTGAAATTTTGTTGTAGTTTTTTTTTCTTTTATACTTGAGTAATATGGATTTGAATAAAAAAAAGAGCACCTACAAAGTATATATAAATAAATATCTTAATTTCTGGTGAAATATTCAACTTTTCCCCATAGTGTGTGATTTTTCTCTCATCACTCTCATTCAGCTACTGAATATTTTACTGAAAGTTAGTTAGCATAATAAGAAAAAAATAATGAAGAATAAACTATAAATAGAAGAAAAATGCTATTTGCAAGCAACATAACTGCATTGCAAAAACAGCCCTAAAGGATCAATAGAGGGAATTCATTCCTGTTTTGAACCTTCAGTAATATAGGGAGGCATAGTAACAAAATCCCACTTTTGGAAGCTATCTTGATTACTTTTCACTCATTGCTGAGACAGAATACCTGACACCCAAAATTAAGAAAGGGAAGGTTTATTTCTTACAGTTTTGGGGGGCTTTAGTTCATATTCAGCTGGCTGCAAGGCAGGGAAGCATGGTGGGGCAGCCATTCATGGTGGCTACCAATCAGCAAGGAATGAATGGGCCAGAGAGAGAATATGCCTTCTTCTCACCCTTACACTGTATGTTGGCTCCACCTCTGGGTGGGTGCAGCACTCACATTGTCAGTCACAGTGCTAGACAATAAACCAATCAAGAACACCAGACTCAACTACGTCCATGTTAGGATAATATGAGACTTGGTGGGGCCTCAGGCCCGTTACCATAACAAAAGCAAAGACAGCAGCCCTCATCAGAAATACACCTCTTGGTACCTTGATCTGGACTTTCCAGAGAAATACAAAGTTTGAGTTTTACAAATACTCAGTTTCAGGTCTTCTCTTGTAGTAGAACAAAAGGCAACCATTAACCTAATACATATTGGAAAGTGCAGTTTTAAAAAGATACCTTATTTATAATGGAATAAAAATCTAATGTCTAAAATAATATATGCAAGGCACTATAAATAAAGTAGTGATAATGTAATTAAATAAACATATACATAAGTAGATCATATTCCTATGTTCATTGGTTAAAAGATTCAAAATTGCTAAATATACAAACCACACAAAGTGCTGTGTTGATTGATTCAACACAATTCCAGTTAACAGAAAAGCATTTTGAGCAGGAGTGCTGAATTTTTATATGAGAATTCATAGGATATGTTAGAAAGGCTTTGGAAAAGTGCTACAATCTAACTTATGGCCAAATAATTGAGGCAAAATATTAGTGTAATGTTACACAATTAGTTAATTTTGGAATTGAATGAAGACTCTAAAATAGAGTTGCATATTTATGTTCAATCCATTTCTAACAATGTTGTCAACTAAATAGGGAACAAAAATCCTTTTTACCTTCTTGTGCTGGAAAACTGGGTGTTCATATGTAAAAAGTTGTAAACCTCATTTCACATTTATTCAAATTCACTTGTAAATAGAATCCTAAATATGAATTCTACATTCATAAATTACATAAGGGACAATAACCATAACAGAAAATATGCAACAGCACTTATTATTAAAAATTAAATATTTTTGTTATTCAGATATGCCTTATAAATAAACAGAAAAACAGAACATTAAAAGAATATCTCATAATTACATATTTGTTCAGAGATATGCAAAGTACAAAGGGAATAAAATATCTTATAAACAAATAATAAAAAAAAACAATAAAACAATCCAATACAGAACAGACAAGGACTTAAACAGGCACTTCCAAAAAAGACATCAGAATAATTAATAATTGAAGAAGAAGTTGTTTAGCATTACAAGCTGGTAAGAAATTTTGAACTATAACCATTTTGTACCCATGACTTTCGTGTAAGGCTGATAATACCACGTGTTGCCCAGGCTATGGAGCAGTTAGATATCTGCTGTCTTGTAAGAGTGGTATGGATTTGGAAAACTATTTTGTAGTTCTAAAATTAGTCCACACTTACCCTATGACCTAACTGGAAATTGAGTAAGGAAATATAACATGTCCACAAAAGACTTATACAGTGTTACGGCCTTGTCTAAGAATGTTCCCTAGGGCCTCACACATTCATAGGTGAGCCTTATAGAGGATGACTGGATTTTGGAGGTGGGAAGAGCTGACTTGCTGCTCAGGGTTGGGGTTTTTATAGAGTTCACTTATTGAGGACTGGACCTGGAAAGATATATCACCTTCTCCATTTCCTCTTTTGCTCTCTTTTTTCTGGGTACCATGACATTAGCAGCTTTCTTTCACCGGGGCCCATCTGCTGGGCCATTTATGCCTTGGAAACAACTAACTAGATACTGTAATTACAAGATGAAGAAAACTTTTCTGCTTTTAATTTGTGAGTGTCAGATATTGTTCCTCAATGATAAGAAAGTGACTAAGACCTAAAAGCGTATTCATAGCACCCTTGTTCATAAAAACTCAAAATTGGTATTAATCCAAATACCCATCAATAACAAAATAGATAAACTAATTGTGAAGTGGGCACATAATGACCTCACAAAATGACCCAAGACTTTACGTCTACACCACTATGTACTATACTGCTTGATAATAGCCATGTTGTAATGCTACAACAAGGTTGAATCTAAAATAAGCAAACAAAAACTCCATGCAAAATTAAATCCAGACAGAAGAGTACATACTATATGATACTGTGGTTATAGAAAACATACCAAATAATGGGAGAAATGCACCAAGAAGGTTTAGGAGGCAGTTTATTACCTGTGTGTTTGATTGAGATCTCTCTCAAAGAGTCAGTGCCCCATCCAGTGGGGTTTGGTGGCTTTTATGAGAAGGTCAAGGTGGGGGTGTACAGTGGTGGATTTAGGGCATTATGATTGCAGGGTTGGGTGATATAATGGGTTACTGAGGGAGTTTTTACATCTCAAGTTACATAGCGAGGTCATCGATTAAACAAGCATGGGTTACACAAAGGAGGGAATGCTCTGTTATCAGGTTTGTCCAGACATGGACATGTCCATCTGGTCTTGGCAGGCATTCTTGGTGGGATTTTATTCAATATTTTAATTTCTCTTTAATTTCCCCCTATGGCTTTAAAGAACTGCCTTGGATAGGGAATCAATTTGGTCCTGTAGAGTGGCAAATTCTCCCTGGTGAGCTTTGGATGTTGGGGAAGGCCAAGGGAAGAAAATCTATGCATGGTGTCTAAATTTCTTGGTGATTCTTAGCCAATATTGACTTTAAAATACTATTTATTCTTTAAACTTCTCCAGAGATTTTCTGGCTCTGCATGCTGCATGCAAGTTCCATCTGATTTTTAATTTTTTAGTCAGTTTCTGGGTTTTTTCTGCCACCAGTGCAGATCCATTATCATTTTCTATGGTTGGAGCAGCCCATATCTAGGAATATTCTTTTTAATAGTACTCTACAGACTTTGGTAGCTTTTTCGGTTCTACTGTGAAATGCCCCTGGTCACCCAAAACAAGTACAGATGAGTACCAGGAGATATTTGTAGCCTCTACTTTGACTTCTGTAAAATCTATTTGTAGGTCTTCAAAAGGGGAAAGCCCAACATGTTGGACACAGGGTAGGGGGTTTTGGCCTACATGGGGGTTCAGTCCTTTCATAGATTTGACATCTCTGACTAACAGCAGCACAGATTGAGACTAATTTTGGAATATAATTGTCTTGGCTTAGAAGTTGATTCATAGCATTTTTATCTCCATGTGTGATGTCATGGTAGTATTTTTCCCCAGGCATAGGCCAAATTCTGTGGAACTATCATCCCAATCATCTGGTAAAGTCCAAGTACCATTTGGGCTCATGTAGGCCTCTTCCTGTTGTGCCCATTTAGTTTTCTTTCTTTAATGTAGTGGAGGGGCCCACTGCAGAGATAAGGACAGTTTTCATGGGTATTTTATGTTTGGCTTGAAGATTTTGCTTCAGATCATTCGTTCCTCAGATAGAACACTCTGATTTTTTGCAGCTTCATCAGCTTTGCAGGGTGCAGGCACAGAGCCTAGGTAGCAGGCTTTGGCCCAGATCAAGAATCAATATAAGGGAATTGGTCAGGGCAGCCAGTCTTGGAGTCTGTTTTGCCATTCCAGACATCCCGGATGGTCTCAACATTGAGAATTTCCTTGGGTGGTTAATCTGGGAATGGGTCCAAGTCAGTTGATCTCACAGAAGGTTCAGAGCTTCTGAGGTTTCACGTTTACTCCATAATCATCAGGGAGTCCTCTTTTGAAGTTTTTCAGCATACTATCAAGGACTGTAGGTTTACTCTGGCTTGCACCCATTCTATCTCCTTACGCTGTATGTGGCGTACCCTTGAATAGTGGCCCAACAGACAAAGGGTGGGTGCCCCTCAGAGAGAGACCATTCAGATGCCCACCTGGCCGCTTGCCTCTCAGCAATGTTGGGACTGACCAGACTGTGAAGAAGCATCAGTAGGTTCTCCCCACTGTCCTTATTAGATGCATACACAGAGCTGCAGGTTAGGGCCCAATCAAGCGATCAAGATCCACAGTTCCAAGTACCCAAAGGGGCCATTTACTGTGGAGCACAGATGGAACAGCCTACTCCTTTCATTGTCTGTTATGAATATTTGCACCATCATTCAGCAGGCACTCAGAGGCTAAACATTTCAACCCCTTTTCCTTCATGGGTGACCTTAACTAACAAGAGATGAAGCTTTCCTTCTGCTCAGTTTTGAGCAGGAATGACTGACAGACTGACTGACTGGGGCACTCTCTGGGGTCGTACCTTATTTCATGACCTAACTTGACTGTGTCCTTTCCCCGTCTTGTGGATCCGAAAAGGGCATTGAGTTCTGAGCAGGGTTTTCCGGTCCAGGACTTCTGAGAAGGTTCCAAGAAGGTCTGCAGGGCCTACTGTTTGGTCAAGGAGCCTAGAAAGGTTCCTGATTCAGGCACCAGGTCTCAGTAGGTAACCTAAGTTGTCAGCATGGTCTTCCTGGTCAGGTAACCAAGAAATGTTATGGAAAACAGATGAAACATGGGAAGAAATGGCACTGAGAAGGT
>RJWM01033427.1:0-20153 GCA_004363535.1 Dasyprocta punctata
ATTTTCTTTTATAGGAAGATATATATTCTAAATTGATGACCTTGTCTATGATGATAAATGTCTCACTAGAATGCTATTTCGAAGATACATAGCAGATAGGACACTTAATCTTTCCCTTCAAGCTAAAGAAAATATTTTTGATAGAAAAAAGGAAGTAATTCCCTTTTGAAAGACATCTTGTTATGTAGAGAGAATTTTGAAAAGTACTATTTGGAATGATTCTATTGTTATTTGATTTTTATATGAAACTAATATAAAAGATCAAAAGTGTAGATGGGCATGGTGGTGCATTCCTGTAATCCCAGAACTCTAGGCTGCTGGGTCATGAGGATTACAATTTCCAGTCAAGACTGGGCATTTTAGTGATTTAGTGAGACCTTATCTTAAATTTCAAAGATAAAACAAAATAAAAGGACTGAAGATCAGCCTCAGTGAAAAGGTTCACTTCAATGTCCAGTACCTATCCACTCTCAAAAATAAAAAAATTCATAGTTGCGTACATAAACACTTGGAAATAAGATTTTCTAATTTGCTAAATGATGTCCCAAAAGGTTTCAGTAGTTCAGTTCTGAAAATATTTAATAATAATTGTGGCACTTATTGAACTCTTACTACATGCCAAGAACACAACTAAATTTATTATATGAAGCAGAAAAAGATTAAATTGATTACATAAGCAAATAAATGGCAGACCTAAGATTGAAGCCTAAAGAACCTTCTCTCTTAAGCAGTGCATTATGTCTTATCTATTATCTAGTGTCCGTTTGTCCTAATTATTTGCTAGCTGATTTTCTGGAGGAAAACACTTGCATAATTGGGAGATGGAATAAAAAATGAATGTCATGACTAACCTATCTTGAAAATAGTCTACTCATTCCTTGTGAGATCTGGGTGGCTACTGTGTTTCTTGTCTCCTCAGTCTTCCAGTAGTCTCCCTCCCTTTCAGCCGATGGCCTTGCTTCCTAATTTTCTGAGGAAACTTCCTGATGTTTTAGATTGTATCTTTGTACTCATGTAGCCCCTGACCCAGAACCCACTGTTCCTTCTCTACCGAATGCCAACCTTCCTGGGAGTACTGTTCCAGAGTCCTCCTGCCCACTCAAGGGTTGGCACCAGAAACACTCCCTTGACCCCCTTAAGTCATTTTCCCTCTCTATTGGATTGCTCCTATCACCATGCAAACATTCTCTACCTTAAAATACTACCAAAATATACCTATTGATTTTACTCATACTTTAGCCACCAATAATTTTTCTGCCCCTTTTTGCAGCAAACTCTTCTTTCTTTTCCCATTCTTTATTACATTTATTCCAGTCAGTTTTGTGCCTCTGTCATTCCTCTGAAACCTTTCTTGTCGAGGTTACTTCACTGCTAAATCTAATGAGTGCTTCTCAATCCCATGTCCTGGACCTATTAGTGTATTTATTTGACAATTGATCACTCCATCTTCCTGAAGTACATTTTTCATTTAGTTTTCAGGATACTACACTCTCTTAATTTCCTCACTGGCTCCCTTTCGAATTCTTTTTCTCTAGCTTTCAAGGTCTGAGGGCCCAGAGCTCAGCAGTTCGTATACCTACTCTTCTGTTCATATACCTACTTCCTAGGTGAGCTGATTTAGTCTTGTGACTTTAGATAGATCGCCCATGTACTGATCACTCCCAACTTTCTATCTCCAACTCAGACTTCCCCTTGACTCCAGATTTGTATCCAACTGTTTTCCTGATACCTTCACAGTATGACTATACTCATCTCAAAACAATAAAATCCAAAAGTTAGCTTCTGATCTACTTTAGATTTTGCCTGGTGAACCAGTGTTCTTTCTTTGTTCTTCAAACTATTTGCTTCAGAATCCCTTGGGGTGCTCCTGGTTTGAGATGAAGGTTGTTGAACCTCACTCCAGACATTCCAAATTAAAATATCTACAGAGGGACTCTGAAATCTACATTGATATGAGCTGTACAGCTGACTCTTGAAGTGTTTCATGAACTGGGGAACCAGAATCTTAAACTGGAAGGTGACATGGAAGCTTTACTTTTAAGAAATTAATTCTAGAAACCATGGAGAATATGGATGGAAAATTGTGCTTGGGAGGCCAGATCTAAGACTATTTAAAATACTCTATGATCAGGATCAAGGGGAGTGTTGGTCCTTTGCTGTGAAAAAGCAATTTTTCAGTACCTAAAGCACTACAGTTAGTGTAGAGGGCTGGTAGACTATTGCCTCTACCAGTAATTCATCCTCCAAGAATTCTAAAAAAATTTAGGAAGGATATGGAGGGAGGACAGTAACTAACATTTTTGTGTTCTTATTATATACCAGGAACTATAAGCAGACCTTTTGTACTGTGTTTATTATCTTCTTGAATTCTCTGTAAGGAGTTGTTTTAGAAGTTACTACTACCCCCTTTTTTTCAGATTAAGAGTAGAAACAAAAAGGGAAGGTAGTAGTCCTAAAATTATTAGAAATGAAGCTAGTAATCAAACCCAGTTCTGCCCAACTTCACAAACTAAAATGCTCTCACTATACATACCATTTGGGTTTGTGTTTGAAGTGAAGACATGAAAGTAATAATTGGCTAAGAGATTTATCAGGAAAGACTTGAAAGTCTGTTATTACCCAGTCTTATACATAGGTGGGCCTAGACCTAAATAACAATCAAGAAACAATTATTTATCCATATATTTCTACATTTTAAAAGCCAATTCCATGTTAGACTGAGAGGCTTTGAAGAACTATAAACAGAGTCTCAAGACACCCAAGCAGAGTCTTGAAAAAATTATGAAGTTGAACATTGAGGATATCAACATTTCTATACTAAAGAAGAAAAACAGACTGCACAAATGTGAGGGGAAATTAACTACATGTATATAAAATGGTATAAACTTTTTTTTTTGTCTTTTTGAGACGGGGTCTTGCTCTGCAGTTCAGGTTGGCCTTACACTCACTTTGTAACCCAGGCTGGTCTCGAACTCACAACAATCCCCCTGCCTCAACCTCCCGAGTGCTGGTATTACAGGCATGTAGCACCACGCCCAGCTAAAATGTTATAAATTTTTATCAGAGTAGCATAATTATTTTAACCACCTTGTTGAAACATAGTTTTATGAATTTTTCATATTTTCTCTACCTTTCTTTTGGTATGAGTGGTCAAACAACTGAGGATTTTTAAATTTTTTTATGTACATAGTATGTGGTCTTTTACATTTTCTGATACCTACTGATGAGCTAAATAGTTATTGTCAAGGCTATGTAGTTAACTGCTGCACACAATTTGGTGTGTTACAAGTTAAAAGATATGTGACTAATTTGGAGAGAGATTAGAAGAGAGGCAGAGGGATTGTTTTATTTAGAAAGAGAACAGGAAAGTTAGCTTCAGAAAGGATGAATGAGAAGCAGATCTACCGTCAGACAGAAATTTAAGGGCAATGAAGAGAAGAAAGAACAAATAATTTTGGCTGGCAACATGGAGGGTTTAATTCCTAATAAAGACTGAGTGTCTGAATGTGTCATCAAGTAGAATTCTATAAACCAGTTGTCCCTTCTGAATGTATCGGAGTCTAGCCCCTCACCACCACCTCCACTGACCACTTCGCTTCAAGCCACCATTGTCCCCCTTTGGATTTACCATGACAGCCTCTTGATCCTCTCATTCCTACCTTTGCCTCCTAGATTCTATTCTCATCTTAAATGCCAAAGGGATTCTATTAAAATATGTCATATCATTCATTACTCTTCTCGAAACTCTCCAATGTCACTATATTTTTGTCAGAGAAATCAGAGGTCTTGCAATGTTCTCCAAGGCTTAACGCAATCTGAAGCTGTTGCACTGTTATCTAACTTTCTACTGTTCCTGGCTCACTGACATGCTCAGAGAATCCAAGCCATGGCTCAGTATCTTGGTGACTGATTCTTTCCTCTCTAATTTCATTTCCTGTCATTCTCCCGCTTATTTAGCTCTTTCTGACTTCCAGCTCCAGTCCGTGACCTGAAGCATACTACTCTTTCATGATGGCCAATCTCTCATTGAGCAGTCTTATTTCTCCACTTGAGTGCTGTGACATTGTCTACTTTTATACTCCTATCAGTATTAAACACATTTGCTCTAGGAAACACATTCTTAAAACTTACTTGCTGAAAGAAACAGAAGAAATATATGGGTCAGTAAACCTGCTTTGAGTTATTATTTTAAAAAACACACCAGTGTCTGGAAGCAAGAATGAATGTCATAAGGAAAGAAATAGATGAGAAGAAGGTATTGCTTGGATGAGATTTTAAAAATATGACAGATCCAAACTGCAATAATGGAATTAAAATTTATATTGGAATCCATAGAAAGCAGAAAATAAAACCAGTTATATACAGTTCATATTTGAGGGGAGATTTTAAAATGAAGGAAAGAGGGCAAACTGATGAAAGATACAATGATTTATAGTTTTTATTACGTACCATTTGTGACCATACTTAATTTAGCTTGTATAATCTATATAGTAGCTTTACATAATGTTTATCTTTATGTCTGTATTATAGGAGGGAAAGCAGGTTTAGAGAATTTTCTCGTGGTGCAGATACTAATGGTCCTGAATTTGTGTGAAAGCTTATTAAAGCATATGATGTCATTGTTTTGGAGTTTGATAATAAACATGATGAAGAGAGTATAGATATCTAACCCATAAAAATAAGTGTTTCTGAAAGAAACTGAAAAATAAATCCAGCAAGTGTATTCATTAATTATAGAAGATAAAACTCTGGAATTGATTTTACATTGCATCATGTATCAACTCCTAGAACAATGCTAGCATATGGTAGATGGTCAATAAATATTTGTTTATTGAACTGTAATAATTACTGCCTATTAAGCACTTATTCTGTTTGTAATAGTGCTACAGGTCTTATTATATACATTATTGTAATTAATCCTTAAGACAACAGTTGAATTATTTTATAAATGGTGCACCAAGAGGTTAAATATTATATATGTATTTGTTGTTGTTGTTTTGTTTTGTTTTTGTGGCACTGGGGATCAAACTCACAACCTCATGCCTGCCAGACAGGCACTTAAACCATTGAGTCAAACTCTCAGCCCTAATTTTTTGAGACAGGGTCGCACTATGTAGCTCAGGCCGGCCTTGTGCTCACATTGTAACCCAGACCAGCCTTGAACTCACAACGCTCTTCCTATCTCAGCCTCCTGAGTGCTGGGATTAAAGGCGTGTGCCACCACGCCCGGCTACCAAGAGGTTAAATATTATATTCAAGGTTAGAGAACTAATAGATGGCAGACTTAGATAACAGTTAAATAAAACATTGACTTCATACATCCAAAAGAATAATTAAAAACTTAATCTTTGAATTTATCAGAAATTTTTAAGAATTTTCCTTTAAACAAAATTACCCCACATGAGCCGAAGTAGGACCAAAAAAATCTGGTTCATTTCCAAGAAATAAAAAATTCAGCTGTCATTAGATATCCCCTAAAAGCTGCGATTGGTAGGAATTCCATTAAGTGGAATCCATTCTCAGGTTGAAGACCACATTTATTCTTATCTGTGTAGGAGTTCAGAAATTTGCCAAACTGGTGCTGAAGTACTTGCTTCTGATTCAAATTTGTGCTCATGGAGTAGTTTATGTTTGAAGTTGGCAGTTTTTTGGTCTGAGAGACAGAAGCTGCCATTCTTTTCTGCAGCTGGCCAGTGCGGTGCACCTCTCCCAGCACCCTTTAGGTATCACGTGATCCTGTCTGGCGCTCAGTACCCATGTCTCTCATCTCTGGCTGGCATATTTTCTGCCATAAGATTCACTAGCTCTGCTCTACTCTCAGGTAGTTCTAAGCATTTTACTACCCATCTCTGTTTTGGAAAATCAAGTTACCTTTGTATTATGTGTTTTATCACAGGATTATATAAAGTAACCAGTTAATTTCTTGGTATATGCTTGATACGATTTTGTTTTCTTTCCCTGTTCCCCTCCCCTTACACTTTTTTTATCTTTCACCTTTATTTAAAAAGAAACAAACTCTTATGTCCTTTACCAGCGATAATTTAAAACTAACTTGTTCAGTTTTGTCTAGCTGTCTTTCAACTCTGCCAGATATTTTTTTCTGTCCACTTCAGTCCGGTGTTACATGACCCGCCCCTGACTGACTAATGTGAAAAACTGGTCTAAAATTTTGTCTCAGTCTGTGTGCATCTTCATAATACTTTGGCTTCTGGCCAGACATGCTGGTGTATTTGGGAGGCTGAGGCAGGAGGATTGCTGAGAGTTCAGGACCAGCCTGAGTGATTTCAGGGCCAACCTGAACTACATAGTAAGACCCTGTCACAAAAACAACAACAACAACACAAATCTAGAATACTTTGGCTTCTGGAAAACACCCTGAAAATTTGAAAGAATGATATAATGAACTTTTGTACTCAATTATTTGAAATCAAGTCCTTGGTATCATGAAATTTCATACCTCAAGGCTTCAAAATTTATATTCCATAGACAAGAACAATCTCTGTCACAACTACAATATTATCACACACTCAAATTTAATATTGATGCAATAATTTTTCTAATATTCAGCCAGTATTAAAATTTCTTCAACTATCTTGTGTAGATTTAATTTTTCATTCAAGATTCAGTAAAAGATTTAACTTGGTATTTCTCTTGGTGAATAATTTTCTATTCTACTCAATTTCCTTAGATCTAAAAAGTTCTCTCTCCCTCCCTCCCTTCCTCCCTCTTTCTGCCTCTCTCAACTTTGACATTTTTGAGGAGTCCAGATCAACTGTTTGTAGAAACTCCCACAATTTAAATATGTCTGACTTTTTAACCACATAACTAAATTAAAAACTTTGACAATAATTGAACACTTTGGTCTCATAACCCATATACTTAAAAAAATTTTGAGAATCCAAAGACCTTTTGTATATGTGGATTATATCTGCCAATATTTACTATATTAGAAATTAAAACTGGTAACTTTTGAAACTTTGATTCACTCATTTGAAAAACATAGCAAAGTCATTAGATAATAACTTTCCAAATTAAAAACCTTAGTGACAAGACTGGCATTACTTTATAATTTTATAAGTCAGTTTATTGTTTGTCTTAATAGAAGACATCTGGATTCTCATATCTACATCTACATTCAATCTGTTGTTTTGGTTAAATTATATAAAGAAAATGTGACCTCACACAGATAGGCAGTTGTAAAATGAAGTATTTTATTTGTTCAGACTTCACAAGTGGTGGTCATTTATTAGGGGTTACAAAAGCGTGATTTTCTACTTTTATTATCCCTTCTAATTTTATTGGCTCTACATAGTTTTTTATAGTTTTTTCTCCCTTCCATAAGGCAATTTGGTAATCTTAAAATACAACTTATAATGGAAAGTTTAAGTGCTTAATTATTTATCTTTAGTTATCAATTTTCAAAGTAATGAATTTATACCTTAACAACCTCCAGTGGTTTACAGTGAGATTTGTTTCTTTCTCCTGTTATTTTCTTTCTTACATATGATTATGTCCCCATGACTCTTTATATTCTGTGTGTTTTAATTACTTGAGCTAGTTCTCTGTTCAAATTGTCTTATCTCTGGTCAGTAGATTAGCTCATTTTCTGTTGCTAACAACGCAATAGCACAAGCTGAGTAAATCCCCAAGGAAAGAGGTCTATCTTGGTTCACATTTCTAGTCAAAGTTCGAGGGGCTGCATTTATGGAAGGCTTTAGTGCCAGAGTCCTGAGGTAGCACAGGGCATCACATGGTGAGATGAGGAACACCAGAGAGACCTTGAGAAGCAGGCTTTTATAACAGATCCACTCCTGAGTTAGTCCATTAACCCACTGGTCTGTTAATGTATCAGTCACATGGATACGTGAATTCATTCTGGAAGGCACAGAGCTCATCACCTGCTATAGGTCCAACCTTATCCAACCTTGAACTGTGTCACAATGAGGATTAAATTTCAACCTGAGTTTTGGAGGAACACACTGCATTCACACCATGGAGTCAGTGTGGCTCTGATACAATTGTATTAGCCCTCAAGAAAATCAGATTATCTGTTACAGCAGACCTCAGGTTCAAATTATACATCTGCTGTCTAGTCTTTGATCAGCCATTTCTACAAGAAGCATTGGTTAATTTGGGATGATAGTATTAGACCTAACAGTCTGAATCCTAGGGTCTGTTGCTGCTGGCATTGTTTCTACTTTTGGACACTTTCAGTAGACAGAGCTCGCAAACACGTCTTTTTTAAAAAGTGGGGAAATCATAAATTTACATTAATATTTATCAGTGTCACACTACAGACATCTTGGGCCAAGTTATTTGTCAGCACTGTCCTGTGCATTGTAGGATGCTTGGTATCATTCCTGGTTTCTCCTCAGTGCTTTTCTACCTCCCAGTCCTGTAAATCAAAACTGTCTCCAGGCAGTGTGTCTTTTCACAGATCCTGAAGAGTGGTGAGGAAGGTTACAAGATTGTCTCCCATTGATGATTTCTGGTTTATATTTATATTCCTAATAAAAGTAAAATAATCACATAATTATTATATATATATATATATATATATATATATATATATGTGTGTGTATATATATATGTGTGTTATTTTTTCTAAATGTTCACACCAGAACAACTGGTAAAAGTAAAGCCGTACAGGGGCCAGGGATTTAGCTCAGCAGTTCAGGCACTTGCCTGATAAGTACAAGATCATGAGTTCAATTCCTGGAGCAACAACACAAAAATAGTCTTGCTCATGAAAAGTAAAACTGTAGGCTAGTTCCAACATTTCTTAGCATGAAATGGGGCCAGCCCCATAATGTTTAATCAGAAGACCAGTTTCGTGTGAATAATCAAAAACTCAGGCCAGTATTATATCAAAATTCCAAATTTCAATCAAATTTCAAATTTCTCCTTTGTCCTAGTTCAGCACATACTGCACAGGGCTTGAAGCCAGAAGAATGCACAAGATCAGCTTCTTCTTTGTTTATTCCAAGTACACACCCAGGCCACTAGCAGCTCTCTGTGACCCTTCCAGGGCCAGGCGTGGGAAGAACGGTCAAGAGGGAGGGGCACAGGTGCATGCAGCAGGTGGATGTGAACATCACTGGAGTGCTGTGTTTGGTGGATGATACCGTGTGCTTCCTTCTGTGGGGTATTGTGAAGGGATTCATGGACAGATTTCTCTGGGAATCTCCAACTCTAACCTTGTAATGCAGGAGCTGCCTCTAATCTCTGGACATTTCTGATGGTGCTTCTTAGCCTCTGGACTTCAATGATTTGCCCTACTCAGAGTTCGTAGGATCACAGTGCCTGGGATTATCCTTTCAGTTGAGTCATTTAAAAATAAAAAAAGAAACTTTTTATTGACAAATATATTCAGAAAATGCTCAAATTAAACATACAGAGTTTATATCACTAATTAATTAAAACCATATCATTAGGATACCATAAGTTCCCTTTTACCCCTTTCAAACGTTCTGACAGTAAGCATTAGCCCAACTTTGAACATTGTCAATGGTTTTGATGTTTTTGGAACGTTTTATGAACAGGATAATACAGAAATTTTCTGTTTACTTATTTTTCACACTATACATATCACCAACTCATGTTGTCTCAAGCCTACAATGAGTCATACTGTGCTGACTCTGTGCTTTTTCTTCTGCCTGTTGAACATACAGATTCACTTCTATTATTTTCCTACATAGTTCCCCCTTCTTTTAAAAAAATCATGAAAAATTTTCTCAAACTCAAGTGAAATGTATTCATTTGTGCTTTTGTTAAGAGTCAATGGGATATACATGTTTTCATTTTATAGATAAGATTATAAACTCTTTCTAGTTTATAATGAAATGCTTTCTTTTCAATTAAAATGGATTTTTGTCATGTCCCTAAAATTTTATTAGTTATTTGGCATTAGGCAGTTAATTTATCAAATCACATTTTAATCATGCTTCTTTTTTCCATAGTATAATTTGTTCCGTTTTGTTTTGTTTTTGAGACAGGGTCTCTCTATGTAATTCAGGTTAGCCTTGAGCTTGCTATGTAGCCCTGGCTGACTTTGAACTTTTGGCAGTCCTCCTGCCTCAGCTTCCTGAGTTCTGTTATTTCTCATCATGATTCCTATTTGGAGTAGCACATGCTTTATTAGTGCTCCTGGATGTCTCCTAACTTCCAGTAGTGAAGAGGTGGGCAGATGCTGAGGATGTTTGAAAATGGAATGCTCTGCGTGGTTGTAGAGTTGCATCCTGATGATGGTGTGTTAGGCTGAGGAGAAGCAACGGTGTACAGTTTGAGACATAAAAATAAGGAGTAAGCCAGACTTGGATGTGGATTTCTTTTTCAAAACCAGTATAAAAACTGAGAGCTGTTATCTGAAGAAATTGATTTTGCTGGATTTTTAATCTCAAAGTTTTAACAATTTAATATTTTTGGCCTATGCATTTGTGCCTGAGCTGTCTTTGCCAGCCAGGAGAATAAATATTCAGCCAGGTACCTGATGGCATGAGAGGAATAGCTCTTTCTATGTCTCTGGCCTTCTTGGTGGCTCTGAGATCTGGCCAAGTATTGTGAAACAGAGGCAGTGCCTGAGCCCCATGAAAAGTTATCTTGGTCAGTCTTAGCTGGAACTGCCTACCTGCAACATTTCTTGGGCCAAAAAATTTGCACAGAGAAGATCAACATCAGATTTTTATTGCAGGGTGATTCAGCTTTAATGATCCAACACTTAGTGTGAAAAATGTTCGTAACTTAAAATGGACTAAACTTTCACATTTCTTACAGACATTCCAGTCTGTTAAGAGTTGTCCCATCTATGAATTGGGCTAACCCTTCAAGGTAGTGACTTCCTATCATAGCTGTCAGTTAGCTGAAGTTTTCCTTCCTCCTCAAACTTTAAACATGGAACTGCTAAGTTCTTTTTTTTTTTCTTCAAGACATATAAGAATTGCATTCTACTTGGTAACTAAATTTACTCATTCATGTATGTCAAAATGTATAAATATAAAAGGTGATTAAAACATTAGGTGAACGTTTAAATTTTTAAAAAATATATTACAGCAGAAGACACACTGCCATTAACCTCCCTCAGAATACTCTCTTACTTTAAACGCACTTGCAAGTTTCTGAAGCAGTTTTGGAAGACCCCTTTCATGAGTGTATTTACTATGTGTGATAAAAAATACAGTGAATGTTGCTGCTGAGTGCCATCCAGTGAAAAGGCAGGCTTGTAAAGATCACTGTGCTGTGTCCTCATCCGTGTTATCCTCTGTATCTGACACTGTGAGACTTCCAGGTCTTCCACAATGTCAAAATGTCAACATTTTGAATTGATTCATGACACCAAGGCAGCCGTGATGAGGAAACTAAAGACTAAAGAGCGGACTTCCAGAACTTCTTCAGAAAGTGGCAGGAGTGATGGAGTAAGTGTGTTCAAGGTGAGGGAGAGTATTTTGAGGTGTATTAATGGCGATGCGTCTTTGTGTTATTTTTCAACTATACCTCACAAATGTTTAATTTTTTAATATTTATCACCTGAAGGCACAGGTAAAGTACTGAGCAAGTTTGCAGCAGCGTAACGTTCAGCGAGACTCATGCACTTGGTGATGTGCATCTGTCCTCTGTTTCAGTTGTCAGTGCATAGAATATCACTGACAAATAGTCCCTAGATACTGTAAATAATTTTTACTTTTTAATTTTTCTAGGGCAACATAACTATCTATGTGCTGGAAGAAATGACTGCATTGTTGATAAAATCCGTAGAAAAAATTGCCCAGCATGTCGCCTTAGAAAGTGCTGTCAGGCCGGCATGGTCCTTGGAGGTAATTTTAATGTTTTCTTCAATAATATATTGTCTTGTATTTATACTGTAATGCTGTGGATCAGAAAATCCTAGTTTTCTTTTTTCATCTTGGTTCTTGCTTAGTTTTTTTCCTGTCTTTATTGTTGGTCGTGACTTTAAAAACTTGAATATCTGAATGAAGAACCCAACGCTATCCCTTTAACTTTATAGATATCCAGCATACTGGGGTCTGTTACCAGAAATAAGAAAATTCCATGCATCAAGTAAATGTTATGCGTCACTTAATGATTGGTTATAAAGTAATGTAGGTTGATTCTAGACTTTGTCACTCCATGCTTGGGTGGCTGTGAATTAGTCACCAACATTTTCTGAGCAGCAGTTTTCTTTTCTGTAAAATAAAAACACTGACGTTCTTTCCAGCTCGAAAATTGACTGCATAATTTTGCCAGGTTTATTGTTTTCCAGCTTCTAAAGCAACTGTTAAAGTAACGTTACTGACAGTGGGATAAAAATCCATTGAAACACAGTGATTCCCTTTTCCCATATTTGTGTAGACACTGGAAAAATTAAGGTCAGATTTTTGATAAATTATTTAAATGAAAATAAAACAGCAAGAGAAATCAAAAGAGCCAGGATTATAGAAGACATTCTTATTCTCTAACTCTGTTCTTTTACTTAGCCACATCCTGCCCAATATTGCCTGGGAATCGTGGATTTTATGTCTAGTTAAAACTTTTCAAAAACATAATAAATATGTTCATACTTGTTGAAACTAAACATGTTTTTATGTCAGTGCATGTCTAAAAGCAGCTTGTTTTCCATAAGTGTTATGCATCCTTTCCTTTGGGAAATGTTATATTTAGAACAATATTTGTTAAGTTTAAAGCCTACCTAAATATCACCTCCTTGCTAAAGCTTTTTGGCCAACATGCTTGGGCAAAATTGATCATCCAATCAACATGCTAGGCATTTTATAGTAATTTAGTTAATTAGATCACAGTATTTTATAATTTCTTCATTAGAGATTTTTTTTCCCTTTGTTAAGGGAAGCACCTAGTCTTAAATGTGCCTACAGAAATACCTGGCTCAGTAAATACTTACTGAATGACTATATCCTCTATTAGGAAATTAAAAGTTTTTGAGTCTTACTCCTCAACTTCCTCTTCTTTGTATTTCAGGTTTAACTTCATTAACCTCCTACTGTTTAGCAATTAGGACTTCCCAACAAATCATACATCTAGTTACTGCTGGGGCTAGAAGGAAGATCGGGCAGTACTCTGAACCCTAGTGCCATCACTGTTTTTTCCATAGCATGGTCACTTTGGAAAATGGCAGATTCTCTAATGCCATTCCCTAGTTTCCATCAGGATCTTAAGTCTTGAATGTCCTCCCAAATGGATTTAAAAGACTCTTCAATTGTATCACAGAACAGAAATGGCAGAGTTATGGTCGAACCTTCAGTGTTCCTGGGGATCAGTGATACAACCTAGAGAATTTCGTGTCTTATAAGAGTCCAACTTTAGCCTGTTGTTCAAGATCCTATAATATTTCACTACCTTCCCTATCCAAAGTTCTTGTTCTTTTGTCTATTACAGTGCTTCCCAATCCACATCTGACCACCTTTGCAGTCATTGGTATATTTTTGCACCTTCTATAGTATGACTTATCTTCAACTCCTTTTTTTCCCTCCTGCTTCCTCCTTCTATTTCTCCTTAATTTCCTGTATATCTATGTCTCTCTCTCCTTTTTCAATAAGTACATAGAGAGCCCTTACTATTTACCAGGTACTATTCTAAAATCTGGGAATATAGCAGCAAATATGCCAAATCCTGCTCTTGTGGAGTTTAAACTCTGAAGATGGGGAGAAAGAAATGTCATACACGTGAAATGATAAGTACTGTGAAAAATATTAATCAGAGGACATCAATAAGGAATATCAGGGATAGGAGTCATTTTTGAGCCCTTTACCCTGGTTAATATTTTCATTTCACTTAGCTGATCCCTAAACAATAATTTTGCTCAAAGCATGGATTTGATATGCTACTTATAATTTTCCAAAATAAAATTCATGAATATAAAATGAATTTTATGTGATTAAAATATAAGTTGTGCATTTAAATAAATTCAAAACTATTTAAATATACAGCAATGTACTACCTAAAAACGGCTCATGTATTAAAAGTGGTGTGTGTTCCACTACAGGAAAGAATATATTAGACCAATATTTCTTTTGTGTCCACTGTACTAAGTACCCTGCTTAATAGGGTCATTGCTGCCTTGAGCATAGCAAATTTGATTTCTAATAAAAATAATTATATAACAGAAAAATAAGTGATCTTAGAGAAGTACTATGCACATTACTATGCCAAGAGAAAAGAGGAAAGAATAAATTGGCAAAAAGTTCAAGAATGAAGACTCTGAGTGTCTATAGAGTCTTTGTAAGTGGAAAAGGACAAAGGTGTTTAGAAGGAAGGGTGTGTATATTTGAAAAAAAACATAGTATTTTACATTAAAATGATAATTTTTTCTAGAACATTATTTAATGTAAATGGGAAAAATGAAACTTGAAAGTTAGCTTTGGACAGTTGGAATCTGAAGTTTGAACTCTATTCTGTAGTATTGGAACCAGTGAGCTTTCTAAACACATTATTCTTGGACTATCCATGAATAAAGCCCAAATTTCTAAACATAATGTTCAGGGCCTCTTATCACCTTGCAGCTACTCTCTCTAAGCCATTCTCCCACCCTGGTCCTTTGCAAACCCTGAGCCCTGGCTCAGCTACTGTCACCTGACCTTGCAAGTGTTTTACCTTTGTCTGCCCCACTCTCCTTTCTTGTCTTATGAACTCTGACTTATCCTTCAAAATAAGTTCAAATGTGCTAATTTTATTAAACCTCCTCATCTTTCCAGTCAATGTAGGGGCAGAGGTTTTGTAGGGACCTAGTCCAGTGTGGTGTTTTCATGTATGTGGAACCTGAAGACCTTTGAGACAGCTTGAATTGGAACTCAGCCTGATCGTTCTTATTTCAGCATTCTTACTCTTGCAATGGAAGAATGACCAAGTAGACAGTCTGTTCTGTTGTGTATCCCTGCACAGCTATCATACTCTCTGAAATGCTAGAGTTGCATACATTTTGACACCTGGTAGAATAAATCTCCCTGAATTATACCTTCTCAAAATACTGGGTTTGCTTGGCCATCTGAATCATTGTTTCAAAATTTTTAAAGGTTTATTAGCAATGGTCTCCAAAATTTAAAGCCATGCATGAATTCTTAACCCCAGGAACCATTAACTATGTTTTATTTTTATTGTGGGTTTTCTTTTTTTTGCCTTTTCTTAGTCCATCTTGCCCAAAAATATCCCAAAATACTACTAACTGAAATTATTCAAATTAGTTTATCTTCCCATGCAACATATTGTCATTCAAAATAAGTTAAAGTTTCATATTATAAAATGGCTTGTGAAGACAAGTATATAATGCAAAATCTTTTATTTTTTGAGGGATAATTTTGGAATTCATAAAACAAAGCCTTTCTGTATTTCAAGTTTATATTATACAAAGATTCATTCATATCTAATGGTGTCCTGTAGTCAGTGTCACAAACTGAGAAATATAACAATAGTATAATTAACTGTCTCATACATGGATTTGCATGGAGGTTTATCAGAAAGAAGTGGGCATTATTCAGTGATAATGTTTTGATATTATTCTGATATTATTATTTTGATATTACTCTATTATTATTATTTTGATATTGTTTTAATATTATTCTGCTTGAGAGAGTCAGTAGGAAGAGTTTAGAGAATAGATAATCCAGTTTGTGTAATCCAGAAAAAAGGGAGTCAATTCATTGGATTAGATTCAAATTGCTAGGACCATATTAAATGTCTGAAGTTGAAGGGAAAGGTACTTGTGGTCTGAGAAAAATTAGAGTCCTCTTTTCAGTGATAATCTGCACTGCTCATGGGTTGATCCTTCCATAATTAAGAGGAAATTATCATGGAATGATTGCCTTTCTACTACTGAGAATGGAGCCCATATCCCCATTCTTTCTTCCTCTTTCTCTTCCTTCTTCTGTCTTCTTTCATTTGTTTGCTACTCCTTGGTGAAGTTTCTCATTCCAACATACAAACCATTTGAAAAGTTGAAACATGAGAGAATACTGAAAAACTTTTATAAGATTTAGTAAAATTCTATGGCAGAATATCAGAAGTCAGAAAATATGGCTTTGACATGTCATGACATAGATTTTGTTAATGGGCAGTTTGTACTATCTGCTTCAGTGGCTATGTTCTTGCTGTAAGAATTATATTTAAGTTATTTGGTTATTTCATTGCATATGATTCTTGTTTTCAATGAATCACTTCCCTTACAGGTCAGAGTGAACTTTCGCATCTAGTTCATTGCTGTACAATACTGAGTAAAAAGATAGTTACACCCTTAACCATGGTAATATATCTTCTAATTTAGGTGTCCTGCTTCTAACTTCTTTCCTTTAGAACAGATTTTTACTTAATGACTCACACGTGCATGTGCACAGATTTCAAAATGAATAGAGCTCTGTATTTTGCATTCGTGATAAGAATGCTAAACTCAATGGCCTTGGCAGGGCAAGCCTGTAATCCCAGCACTTGGGAGGATGAAGCAGGAGGATCATTGCAAGGTTGAGGCCAACCTGGGCTACAAAGTGAGTTCAAGACCAGCCTGAACTGCATAGTGAGACCCTGTCTAAAATAAATAAATAAAATGCTAAACTATTACAAAGATAAATAGTTCTTTCAAAATTAAGTAGCTTTTCTACATAGAGGAATGATTAAATGAATAGTTGTGTTTGCTTAATCATTTTCAGAGCCAAAAAGTACTCTGGATTTTTTTAGAAAGCCATCTTAAATTTTTAAAAAGTTGTTTTTATAAAGCTGATTACCCTCCTCCTGTTCCACCTAGATTCATCGTTACTTCTTGTAACAAGAATAACTAACTTTCTAGGGTACAGAGTATGAGTTTTATAGTAAAGTTTTTCTGCTTTGGTTTTCTCTTTTGACACTTTGCAGCCAGCAGAACTCTGATTCTTTTTTCTGAAGAATCCCAGAACTTTGGAATTTAGGAAATAATACCTGCTTTGTGCCTTAAAATTAGCAATAAAAAGTAAAGCCAAGTGCTGTTCTTTAAGGAAAAATGATGGTTGCCATCTACCTCTTTAGGTCTTGCATATTCTTCCTCTTCTGGGCATCTCATTTTCTCCCAAAACCCTGGATTTTGACCCAACACTTCTCAGAGACAGTACCTCCAATATCACTACCCAGTACACTGCATTAAAACCTGTAAGCACGTAATGTTTACCCGGAGTACCATCTCGCACACACCAGTCTAGGGAGACTATTTAGACTAGCATTCTATTTTCTTTTACAATTTCTTGTGTTTACATTGAACTGTTTTTAGAGCTACCTTCTAGAATTTTCCTGTCCTATCTACCAATGTCTACTATTTTCTAGGCCAAGTAAAAAGTGAAGATTGGGAGTTTTCAGTGTCTCCTTCATTTGCAGTAAATTGAAACAATTGACATGGACACATATTATTTATTTATTTATTTATTTATTTATTTTTGGTACTGGGGATTGAACTCACAACCTTGTGCCTGCCAGGCAGGTGCTTAGGCCACTGAGCTAAATCCCTGGCCTTATTTTTGAGACAGGGTCTCACTATGCAGTTCAGACTGACCTTGAACTGATTTTGTAGCCCACGTTGGTCTCGGAACTCACAACTATCCTCCTGCCTCAGCCTCCCAAAGGCATGGGCCACCGTTCCCAGTTGACACATACTTTTTAAAAAACCAATTCCAATATGCCAAATAGTTACTTTTCCTGTATGTGTTCTATTATCTAGCATCTTTGATTTTTTTTTCTTTGTGTTTGTATGGTGTTTGAAGTATATGTGCAGACATACTCTTCTGATATGGAAAATAGAGATGGAATTTGATAAAGGGAAAGCAAATTATGTTAGGGCAAGAGGGCTTGTAAAATTCTAGTCTCAGTAGACCAATCCCAGCATTGCACACTGGTCATCATTCTTTTGTTAACCCAAACTGATAACATATCTAGACATTCTTTTCATAATTCTCTGCAGGTACTTTTGAGACAACTCTCTGTAAATCCACTCAAACCACAACAAGGTTTATTATGACTCTCATGTCAAAGGATTTACACCAGTAGTTCATCACCTGCTGATCTTTATCCTTTGTTTCCTTACTCTTGTCACACAGAGCTCCTGGCTGCCATCAGACTTACATTTTAGTATCCAACCTCTTTCTTTCCTTCCACACAAAAAATTGAGCACTTTCACATTTGTGTCATTCATTCAATATAAAATGTTTTGCCAGAAATAAAGTGAAGTAACGAAAGAGGGGGGCAGCAAAATAAATAGCACTTATTTCAGAACAAGATCCAAATTTAGCAATCATTTTTTATTGAGGTTATTCCCCAAATTAAGTATGAGAAGGGTTACAGCTATCACAGTTTAAATTTTGCTTTCTGTAGTGTCCTCCTTCCTACCTTTAGAACACTTACTAGTATATAATGGACTAGCTCTTTTGTGTCATCTCTGTTAATCCTTTTTACTATTTTCTATGTCATTGTCTGGTATTATTTGTGTAATTTAGTTTTGTCTTCCAGTTCATGATTCTTTACTGGGCTATGTTCTTTAATTTTTTTCTTCTACTTTAGTTTTTTTTTTTTTTTTTTTTTTTTTTTTTTTTTTTTTTTTTTTTTTTTTTTTTTTTTTTTTTTTTTTTTTTTTTTTTTTTTTTTTTTTTTTTAATATTAGACATTCTACTAGTTGTCTGTTTCTTTTAGAGCAGTTTATCCATTCTTGTGTTTTCAATTCCTTAACAACTGTAAACAATAATTCTTAAGTCCCAAATTCAGTATTTAGTTATGCCATTATAGCATGCTGGTAAACTACATCCGTTTTTCTAAAAAAAAAAAAAAGTAAAGTAAGAATCCTTATTATTGATAAATTGATAGTGTTTCCCAATGATAATGGTTTAATACTCCCATCTAACTTCTATTGATCACCAATGGCTTAACAATTGACTCTTAAAATAGTTAAATGTTTTACAGTTGGCTATCATGAACCAGTATGAGCCAAATCAGATGTATCATTTATAGTTTTTTGCTATTTCTCATTTATTGCACCTTTTGTAATTTTGGATCATGAACTCACATTTGGTGGTTTAATTTTGTTTTGTTTTGTTTTGTTTAGAAATCCTGTGTGGCCATAATTGAGGGTATTTCTCTGCAGAGAAAGATTATATTTCAGTTTTCCAGACACTTTAGGGAATTTCTTGGTAACAAAAGAACTTTTAACTTTTATTTTTGCCTCTACTTTTACTATACTTTGCAAATAGAATAATGTCAAGTTGCACAGCTGGGTGAAGGAGGCCTAGAATTAAGAATTATTAGGGGAGACTTTTTGCCTACACCCAGTCAAGGCTGAAATAGGCATGATTCATTTTTATGAACCTTTTTCAATAGATAGAGGTGTTGTTCATTTTGGATCCCTGGATATTTTGAAGGGATGCATTTCAAAGAATCTTGGTTATGTTTGATTCATTAATTGAAATTCTGGAGATCAGATAATCTAATCATTCACATTGTCAGTAGAAGTTTATATAGAATGCCATGCTACTTTTAATTAAATACAGTAAGTGTACCCTAAAAATTTAAATTTCATCAGTGGGTTGGAAACAGGTTTTCAGAATGCCTCTATAGGAAATGCAATGCATTGAAATAAAAAATAAGGATGTAGAGTCAGAAAATTTGGGGTTTGACTTCAGGTTCCTCATTTAATAACTGTGGGCTCTTAAGCCCACACATCAACCTTTCATCTCTATTTTCTTTTCTATTAAGACTAAATATTGAGTTATTGTGAATGCAAGTGAAATAATATATCTAAAAATAGCATAGCGTTTGTCTTACCGAAAGGTCTATTAAATGGTGACTTCAAATTTTTTTTGTGTTTTGAAGCCATTAATACCAGCATTATCGTTGACAAAGCAAAGATTTAACCTTAACACAAAGTACATTCTTGCATACTCAAAACATTTTAATCATTTATTTGTGGAAACATTGAAAAAGCAATGCTTTGAGCTAAGATTAATTTATAAGAGTAGTAGAGGTATTTAATTGAATAGTTGGATATTGTTATTATGAAATTATATATAGTATGATTAAAATATGAAGTGTTTACATTTTTAAAAATCTATTGTAGTAAAAGATACATTGCCATTAATAAGCCCCCTGCTTTGAACATACTTATTCCATCATCCTTGCCACTTTCTGGAAGCACTTTCTCATGAGTGTCC
>RJWM01033428.1:0-20605 GCA_004363535.1 Dasyprocta punctata
GGATTTCTATCTAAAATGTATAAAGAATTAAAAGAAAGTTCAAGGACCCAATCCAAAAATGGGCATCTGAGATGAATACACACTTATCAGAGAAAGAAATACAAATGACAAATAAATATATGAAAAAATGTTCAACGTCAATGGTCATTTGGGAACTGCAAATTAAAACAACACTGAGATTCCATCTCACTCCAGAAAGAATGGCCAAGATTAAAAAATCAACCAACAACAAATGCTGGAGGGGTTGTGAGGAAAAACGAACTCTTCTCTACTGTTGGTGGGAGTGTAGACTGGTGCAACCAGTGTGGAAGTCAGTGTGGAGATTCCTCAAGAAGCTAGGATTAGAGATCCCATTCAACCCAGCTATCCCTCTTCTGGGCATTTTCCCAGAAGAACTGAAAACGTCATACCACAGTGATATCTGTGCACCCATGTTTATAGCAACCCAATTTGTAATAGCCAGATCTTGGAAACAACCCAAGTGCCCATCAATCAAAGAATGGATAAAATGATGTAGTATTTTTATACAATGTAGTACTACTCAGCTATTAAGAAATATTACATTGAGACTTTTATAAATAAATGGACATGACTTGAGACCATACTCATAAGTGAGATATATCAAACCCACATATGTAAATGCCATACTGTCTCCCTAGTGTAAGAAACTGAAAAAATATATATGATCCAAAATCTATAATAAATACTATGGAAGGGTAAAAAACAGCTCAAAGAGCAAAAGTAATTGGGAAGGGAAAAGGGGGAAAGAGGGAAGCAAAAAGGAAAATATATAAATCTGCATATATGTATATGTAAGATAACTAAAACGAACACACTGGTGAATGTATTCATTATTGAGAAAGAACAGTTAATACTCATATGATTAGATCAAATTTATATGTCTATATCTGTTAATGTAAACAACCACTTTGAAGATAATGATATGCAATATTTCAGCCTTTGTCAAGTTTCTATCATCCTGTTTTTTAAACCTGTAATGTTACTGTTGTGCATTTACTCTAGTCATTTGTCTCTTTTGCTTTTTGTCTTTTTTATATGTGTCTTTTTTCTCTTAAAAAATAAATAGCCTTATTATATTTAATTAGGGTTTCAAAGGTTCTTTTTTATTTGAAAGAGAATAAAACAATACAAAAAAAAGAACAAAGCAGCTCAGAACAGAACAATGCAAGAAACACAGAACTTCAAAGCAAGACAACAGGAAATCAACAACAGCTACCATAGTGTCTCTTGTTTTCTTCAAAAAGTGTCCACACATTCACACATAACAAATTCAAACAAAGAAAAATGTATAAAGCCAATCAGAACAAAAGAATGAAAGCATTATGGGCCTTCAAAATCAGGCAATAGGAAATTAACCATGGCTACCAAAATGTCTCTTGTTTTCTTCAAAATAGCTCTCCATACTATCACACCTACTGAAATCAAATAATAGAAAACAGACTAAAACCAATCAAAACAAAGAATAAAAGCATTATTGTACTTCAAACAAGATGATAGAAAGTCAGCAATGGTTACCATAATGTCTCATTTTCTACAAAATAGCTGTTCACAGTATCACACGTAATAAAATCAATTCTTATAAACTCTTTAGGAGAAGTTCTAGGAATGTGTAAGCCTATACATGCACATCTATCCTTTTTGTAATAGAGAGCAAAACAAAACAAAATAAAACAAATTACAAGAAAAGCAAGAAACAAAAGAGACAAAAATAACAATAATGAAGAGCCAAAAAAATAACAATATAGGCTTGCAAAACAAGGTGGTAGAAATATAACAAAGCTTGTAATTTTGCATAGTTCTCTTCAAAAGAGTTACTCAGATCACCAGATATAGACATGTAAATTTGATCTGATCCTATGAATGTCAACTGGTTTATTCAAAGAACTAATAGAATTAGTAGTACCATAACCTTAACTATCTTAATGTGTATATACAAATTTGTATGTATTTTCTTTTCCCTTCCTTCATTTCTCTTTCCAATATCTGAGTTATTTTTCCCCTTTTAGCAGATTTTTACCCTTTCACAATATTTGTTGAAAATTTTGTATCAGATTTACTCTTTCAGCTTCTTACACTAGGGAGACAATATGGTATTTGCATATATGAGTTTGATTTATTTCACTTACGAGTATGATCTCAAGTCGCATTCATTTACCTGTGAATGTAAAAAACTCAGTGTGAGACTTTTATAGCTGAGTAGTACTCCACTGTATAAAAATACCACATCTTTTTATCCATTCTTCAGTTGATGGGCGTTTTGGCTGTTTCCAAGATTTAACTATTACAAATTGTGCTGCTATAAACATGTGTGCACATATATCACTGTGGTGTGATGTTTTCAGTTTTTCTGGGAATATACCCAGAAGCTGAATTGCGGGGTCAAATGGAACCTCCAATCCGAGCTTTTTGAGGAGCCTCCAGACTGATTTCCAAAATGATTTCACCAGTCTACACTCCCACCATCAATGCAGAAGGGTTCCTTTTTCCCTACAAACTCTCTAGTGTTTCTTATTGGTGGTTTTATTTCTGGAATGAGATGGAATCTCAATGTTGTTCTAATCTGTGTTTCTCTAATGACCAATGAGGCTGAACTGGTTTTCATATATGTATTTGCCATTTGTATTTCTTCACTTGAGAAGTGTGTATTCATCTTAGATGCCCATTTTTGTATTGGATGCTTGAATTTTGGGGGCCTGATTTTTTTAAGTTCTTTATACGTTATAGATAGAAATCCTTTGTCTGAGGGATAGTTGATTAAGATTTTCCCAGTTAGTGAGTGTAATTTCCAATGTATTGAATATTTCTTTTGGCATGCAAAAACATTCTAATAAGATGAGAACCCAGTCATTGGTTCTGGGAAATTTTTCCTGTGCAGTTTAATTTTTGTTCATGAATTCTCTGCCTTTCCCTATGTCTTCAAGATTTCTACTTACTTTGTCTTCCAGCAGATTTAGTGTTTCTGTTTTAATATTTAGATCGTTGATTCGTAATGACGTTAGTTGAGTGCATAGTAATAGGTATGTATCTAGTTTTAGTTTTTGGCATGTGAAAAGCTAGTTTTTCCAGCATTACTTGTTAAAGAGGCTATTTTTTTCCAGTGAACATGTCTGGCCCCTTTGTGAAAGATAAGGTGTCTGACTGTGTTTGTAGTTGTGGTTGTATCTTCTAATCTATTCCATTGATCTTCAGATCTGTTTTTATTCCAGTACCATGCTGATTTTATCACAGTAGCATTGCAATATAACAATTCAGGAAATGTGATGCCTCCTACCATTCTTCTGTTGCCCAGAATTGCCTTAAGTATTTCATTTTTTTTTTTGGATGCTACTGTGTAGAGTGTAGTTTCTCTTTTTTCTCTCAGTGAGTTTGTTGTTTGTGTACAGGAATGTTAGTGAGTTTTGAATGTTGACTTTGCATCCAGCTACATTACTGAATTTGGTTATTGTATCTAAAAGCCTTTCAATGGAGTTTTGTGGGTCTTCAATGTAGAGTATCATGCCATCTGCAAATAATAATTTCACTTCACCCTTTCTTAACCTTATTGCTTTTATTTCTGTGTCTTGTCTAATTGTTCTGGCTAATATTTCCAACACTATATTGAAAAGGAGTGGTGATAGTGGACAGTATTGTATTGTTCTTGATTTTAGAGTAAAAAGCTTTCAGGTTTTTTTTGCATTTAATATGATGCTGGGTGTTGGTTTGTCATAGATGGCTTTTATCAAATTGAGGTAAAGACTGTCAATTCCTATTTTCCATGGAGTTCTTATTATGAATGAGTGTTGGTTTTTATCAGAAGCTTTTTCTGCATCTATTGACATTATTATGTGATTCTTATCTTTGCCTCTGTAGATATTGTGTATTACTTTTGCTGATTTGCATATGATGAACCATCCCTGCATTCTTGGGATGAACCCCACTTGTTTGTGGTATATAATCTTCTTGATAACTTGCTTCTTTCTGTTTGCCAATATTTTACTGAGGATTTTTGCATTTATGTTCATTAGGGAGATTGTTCTGTAGCTCTTTTTTGGTTGGGTCTTTCTCTGGTTTTTGTAATAAGATAATACATGTTTCCAGGAATGTGTTAGGGACACTTGCTTCTCTTTCAGTTTCACTGAAGAGTTTGAGGAGTGTTGACATTAAATTTTCCTTGAATTTCTTGTAGAATTCAGCTCTAAATCCATCAGGACCTAGCTTTTCTTTGTTGGTAACATTCTAATTACATTTTGAATTTCATTAACTGAAACTAGATTATTCAGCAGTTTTACATCTTCTTGAACCAGCTTTGGTAATTCATATGTTTCTAGGAATCTGTCCATTTCTTCTGAATTATTGAATCTATGACAGTAAAGGTTTTTGAAGTAGGTATTGGTGAACTTCTGTATTTCTGTAAGTTCTCTAGTGATTTCAACCTTTTCATTTCTTATTGAATGGATTTGAGTTTTTCCTTTCCTTTTTTTAAATAAGATTGTGTTGGGGCCTATCAATTTTATTTATTCTTTCAAAGAACCAAATCTTTGATTTGTAAATTCTTTGTATTGTTTTTTAGTCTCTATTGCATTGATTTCTGTTCTGATTTTTATAATTTCCTCCCTTTTTTATCTTTGGGTTTGACTTGCACTTCTTTTTCTTGATGTTTGAAGTATAGCATCAGTTTCTTTATTTGTGTTTATTCTGTTTTCCTGATGTGGGGATTCACTGCAATAAATTTCCCTCTGAGGACTATTTTCATTGCATCCCACAGGGTCCTGCATGTTGTATTTGTATTTTCATTTGATTGTAGATATTGTTTAATTTCTTCTTTAATTTTCTCTGTGACCCATTGATTGCTCAGGAGTGTATTATTTAATTTTCATATGCTTATTGAGTTTATGCAGTTTCTTTTGTTATTAATTTCCAGATTCTTTTGCTTTTACTTAATCATGTTCTATGTGCTAGCATATGGTCTATTTTAGAGAATGTCCCATGTGAAGCTGAGAGGAATGTATATTCTGAAGTTGTTGGGTGGAACATTGTACATGTCTACTAAGTCCATTTGTTCAGAAGTTTGATTCAGTTCTGTTATTTCTTTGCTGATTTTCTGTCTAGTTGATCTGTCTCTTTGTGTCAATGGGATGGTACTATCTCTCATTATAATTGTTATTGTTATTTGATTTTTAATTTCTATTAATATTTGTTTTATATAGCTCAGTGGTCCCATGTTTGGTGCATATATATTTAAGATTGTTATCTATTCTTCTTGATGTCTTCCCCTAACCAGTATGTAGTGACCTTTATCTCTTTTGATCATTCGTTGTTTGAAGTTCACAATGTCTGCAAACAGAATAGCTACCCCTGATTTTTTGTGTGGAGGGGTTCCTGTTGCATGGAGTATTGTTTTCCATTCTTTGACTTTCACTCTATGAATTCCCTTTTGGGTTAGATGGGTTTCTTGTATACAGCATATGGTTGGATTGTGTCTCTTGATCCATTTTGCCAGTCTGTTTCTTTTAGTTGGTGAATTGATGCCTTTTTACATTAATGGTTATAAGTGATATATATTGGCTTATTTTTGTCATGTTATCTGTCTGCTGTTGGTTCTTTACCTTTCCCTTCTCTTTAAATGTTTGGCCTGCTTGGTGATTTTTTTCTGTTGGTGTTCTTGAATTCATATTTATTTTTATGTCTATATAGAATATCTTTCAGTATTTTTTGTAGGGTTGATTTGTTGGTCATGAAGTTCTTCAGCTGTTCTTTGTTGTGGAAGTATCTCATTTCTCCATCAATTTTAAAGTACAGTTTTGCAGGGTACATAAATCTGTGTTGGAAATCATTTTCCTTTAGGATTTGAAATGCTTCAATTCATGCTCTTCTTGACTTGATTGTCTTCTTGACTTGATTGTCTGCTGTGATTTAGATGGGTTTTCCTTTATAGGGGATTTGTTTCTTTTTTCTAAGAGCTTTTAATATTCAGTTCTTATGTTGAATTTCTGGGATGTTGATTATTATATGTTGGGGTGTAGATTTATTTTGGTTATGTCTAATCAGAGTTCTATATGCTTCTTTTATATGTATGTCAGTTTCCTTTTCCATGTTTGGGAAATTTTTAGCTATTATTTCTGTAAATAGTCTTTTTTGTATCATTTGTGTTGTCTCCTTTTTCTTTTACACCTATCAATCCTATATTTTTTCATCATCTTGCAAATTTCAAATTGTTTTTTCCTGTTTCCTTGTTAGTTTTAAAGGAGCTTTCCTTTCCTGTTCACTAATTGTAATTTTGCGTTCGAGGTCTGAAAGTCTGTCTTCATAGTCATTGAGATGCTTTTGCCAGCTTTTGATGGAATTTTTGATTTCGTGGGTAACTCTTTGAATCTGTTTCATTCATTCTAATTCTTTCTTATACTGTGCATTCAAGATTTCCATCTTTTTTCAGTGCTTGTCTTTTTTTTTAAAGTATGTCTTCTTCAGATGTTTTCAGCATTTCTTTCATTATGCTTTACATTTCTTGTTTTACCTGGGAGATTATTTCTGATCTGAGTTCCTTTACAGCTTCATGGAGTTGTTTCTTTACTTCAGTTGCTATCATTTCTGAAGCTTCAGGTGTATGGCTTACACTTTCTTCTATGTGCATGTCTCCTATGTGTTTTTGGATGGATTGGAGCCTTGAGATTGCATTTTGCTCTTTCGTTTTTTTCATTTTCCTGGATCCCCCTGGGACAGCCGAATGCAAAGTCTCTGTTGTTTCCTGGGCTGAGGATGGCTGTCTGTACTGAAGTGAGTTTCCCCAGTTGTGCAGGTGTCATTAGGCAAGCATTATCAGGTCACTAGTGCACTTGAAGGGTCCCTGAATGGAGGCAGTAAGATGGGCGGACATTTGGCACACCACACGTGACACACAGAAGCTCCCCGGCTGCTTTGTGGTTGCTGGGTGTGGCCCCTCCATGCTCTGAGCTGCACAACAAGGCTGAAAGGCTAGGTGGAGTACATTGTTAAGGCCTTCATTTCATGCCATGTGGCATGCCAAAGCTGGGGTCGCTGGGTGGGGCCCTACCACATTCTACATGATATACCAAGGCTGCATGGCTACGTGGAATTCACTGTGTAGGCCTTCACCTCACACTCCACAGTCCACTGAAGCACCCCAGAGGCTTTGTGTCTCTGGGCAGGGCCAAGCCAGGTTCCAAGTGAGGTACTGAGGTTGCAGAGCTAGGTAGAGCTCACTGTACAGTCCTTCAGCTTGTGTCACTCAGTGCACATGGAATCCTCAGCTACTTGGGGTCACTGGGCAGGGCCCAACCAGGACCCAAGTGATATACCAAGGTCCACAGCTGTTTGGGCACACTGGGCGGGTCCCTACTAGGTTTCAAGTGAGATACTGAGGCTGCATGGATAGGTAGAGTTCACTGTGCAGGGCTTCAGCTCACACCACTCAGCCCATGGACATTCCCCAGCCTGTTGGGGTCACTGGGTGGGACCTAACAAGGACCTGAGCAATGTACACAAGGTCCCCAGCTGTTTGGGGATGCTGGGTGGGGCCCTACCGGGTTCCAAGTGAGGTACTAAAGTTAACCAGCTAGGTACAGTTCACTGTGTAGGCCTTCAGCTCATGCCACTCCGTGCACAGAGGTTCCCCAGCTCAGGTTTTAAATGGTTGTTTCTCCATCTGTATGTTCACCCTTATTTCTAACAATTCAAGTTTAAGTTTCATTTATATTTATTTTAGGTTTTATTATTTCATGTTTCTTTTATGTTACTCAAAACTATTTTCCCACCAAATTTTCCCTTAGTATTAGTTATTTAATTATTGAGTTTAGTCTCCCTTGGAAATGGGAATAAATATGTGAGCAAAAGAACTAAGACATGTTATGCGCATGCACTAACTCCCCATGAGGAATGTAATCATTATGGACTGCAACTATGCACCAATAAAAGTACAGTTTAAAAATAACAAAAAATTATATTTAATCTTTTGTCAATTTGCTTGCAAGTACTCCTGATATGTCTAACTTCATGTTTAAAATACCTAGAATATTAAAGTACCTATATGGTATCTACTAAAATGGTCGCTTTAATGACTTTAAATGCTCTAAATACTATGAAATGCTAAGTATTTGATGTGATGTATGTATCAATAACCCTGATTTAATAGTGCCAGTAAGTATATGTGTATCAAAACATCGCTTCAGAATGTGTTTTGGGTCCAGGGATATAACTCAGTGGCATGACACCCAATCCTGAGCTCGATTCCTGGTACTAGAAACAAAACAAAAACAAATAAGCAGACAAATGGCATTTTGATCAGGGTTGCATTAAAGTTCTGTGACAATTTTGGGAGTATGGTCATTATCACTATGTTGATTCTTCCTACCAAAGAGCAAGGGATATTTATTCCTTTTCTGATATAACCTTTTATATCTTTTCTTACAGTATTGTGATTTTTAATGTAAACATGTTCTTTTGCTTCCCTTGTTAGATTGATTCCTAAGTATTTTATTTTTTGGTGAAAGGTATCGTAACCCTAAATTGCCTCTCAGTGAGTTTGTTATCTGTGTACAAGAATACTGTTGGATTTTGAGTGTTGCCTCTGTATCTAGCTACAAGACTGAATTTTGTCATTAAATCTAAAAGTGTTTTGGTAGAGTTTTGGGGGTCTTCTAAGAAGTGTATAGTGTCACCTGCAAATAATTGTAATTTAAATACTTCTTTTCCTATTTTTATTGATTTTATTTCTTGCTCATGTCTGATTCTTCTGAATAACATTCCCAAACCTATATTGAATAGAAGTGGTGATAGCATCTTTGTCATGTTCTAGACTTCAGAGTGAAAGCTTTCAGTTTTTGACAATTTAGTATGATGCTAACTGTTGATTTCTCATAGATGGCTTATAACACATTGAGATAAAAATGATGTATTCCAATTTCCTATAGGGTTTTAATCATGAATGGATGCTGAATTTTGACAAATTAGTTTTCTGCATCTAATGAGAAAATCATGTGATTTTTATCTTTGGGTGCATTGATATGGTGTGCCGCATTTATTGATTCACATGTAGTGAAGCATCCCTACATCCTGGGATGAATCCTACTTGGTCATGATGTTCAGTCCTCTTGATGATTTGCTATATTCTGTTTGCTAGTATTTTATTAAGGATCTTTCCATCTTTGTTCCTTAGGGAGAGTGACCTGTAGTTTTTATATTTTTTCTTTTGGATGGAAACTTCTTTGGTTTTGTCATTAGCATAATTCTTGCTCCCAAGAATGAGTTTGGGAGTATTGCTTCCCTTTCAACTTCATTGAAGAGTTTGATGAGTAGTGGCATTAGATCTCTAAATTTCTTGTGAATTCAGCATTAAATCCATCAGAACCTGGACTTATCTACATTGGTAGATTTTCAATTACATCTTTGGTTTCATTAACTAGTAGCAGTATATTTAGAATTTTTATATCTTCTTGATTAAGCTTCAGTAATTCATATACATCTACGAATCTGTTCATGTCTTGTGTGTTAACCAAAGCATACCTCATAGAAGTAGAAAAAACAATCCTAAAATTCACTTGGAACCAAAAGAGCCCTAGAATAGTAAAAACATTTTTGGGCAATACAAGCAAGGAAGGTGAACTCACAATCCCTGACTTGAAATTATACTACAAATATACTGTGATAAAAATCAGCATGGTACTGACAAAGAAACAGACCCAAGGTTCAATGGAACAAACTAGAAGATTCAGAAACAACTCCAAATATACTCAACCACCTCATCTTTAACAAATGGGCCAAACGTCCAATGGAAGAAAGAACCTGTTTAATAAATGATGTGGGAAAAAACTTTTCTACATGCTGAAGACTAAACTAGACCCATGTTTCTCACCATACACTGCCCTATGATCAAAATGGATCAAAGATCTAAATATTAGAACAGAAACACTAAATCTTCTGGTAAATACAATAGGTAGAACTCTTGAAGACCTGGGTGTAAGCAAAGACTTTATGAACAAAACACTGATTGCACGAGAATTGACAACTCAGATCTTGTCTTATTAAAAAGCTTTTGCACAGCAAAAGAAATCACCAACAGAGTGAAAAATCAACCCACAGAGTGAGAGAAAATATTTAGCCCATTGTTCTTCAGACAAAAGACTAATATCTAGAATATTTAAAGAACTCAAAATAATCATATCTCATAAATTTAAAGACAAAAATCAAATATGAGCATATGAAAGAGACATTTATCATATGAAGAAGTACAAATGGCAAATAAATATATGAAAACATGTTCAACATTGCTGATATTTCAAGATACAAATTAAAACAACACTGAGTTTCTCAGTCCAGAAAGAATCGCTATACATCAAGGAATCAACGAATAACAAATCCTGGAGAGGGTGTGGAGGAAAAGGAATGCTTCTGCACTGCTTTTGGAAGTGTGGACTGATACAACCACTGTGGAAATCAGTGTGGAGATTCCTCAAAACTAGGACAAGAGATTCCATCTGACCCAGCTATTTCCCCTCTTTGTGCCTTCACAAAAGAATTAAAAGCATCACACCACACAGATATATGCACACTCATGTTTATAGCAGCAGTTTGTAGTAGTTAAATCTTAGGATCATCCTAAATGCCCAACAACCCATTAATATACAAAGAAGATGTGGATTATTTTTACATAAGGAAGTACTACTCTGCCATACTGAAGGATGAACTTGAGACATTTATAAATAGATGGAGGCACCTTAAGACAATATTCTTTTTCTTTCTTTCTATTTTTTTTTTTTTTTTTTTTTTTGGTACTGGAGATTGAACTCATGATCTCACGCTTGCCAGGCAGGTGCTTACACCACTGAAATAAATCCCTGGTGAGATTAAATTCTTAAGTGGGATAAATCAAACACAAATGTGCAACTATCTCATTGTTTCTGTGGTGTGAGGCATTAAAAGTGTAAATAAGGACCAGAATATATACTAGATATTACAAAATGGGAAGACAATTTTCAAATAGGAAGGGGAATTAGAGAGAAGGAAGGGGAACAAGAAGGAAGGGAAAATAAAAACAATGAGAAAAGAAGGATAAATGGCAACAAAGCTTTTGTAGGTAGGTAGGGGAAGAGGGGATGAAGGGAGGGGATAGGAATCAGAAAAAAAGAAAAAATCAGGTTAGATCATGTTGCCGGAAATGGTGGTGCACACCAATAATCCCAGCACTTGGGAGGTTGAGGCAGGAGAATTGCTGTGAGTTCAAGGCAAGTCTGAGCTACAAAGTGAGTTCAAGACCAGCTTGAACTGCAAAGTGAAACTCTGTCTCAATGTGTAATGTAGGGCTACAAATTCCCTATGATGAATGTGAAAACTATGTATATCTAAAATGTACCCATAAATTTAATTTAAGAAAATTTCACTTAAAATAGCTAAAAGGAAAGAAGAAAGAAAGAAAGAAAAAGAAAGAAAGCAAGCAAGAAAGAAAGCAAGCAAGCAAGCATGATAGTGCTGTTATAGTTTATGGTCCTGTGTCCCCCAAAGCCTCATGTAATCATGGATGGGGCTGAGTCTGGCATTTGTGATTGGTTTGTTGTCTGGCACTGGAATTGGTGATATGGGTGTTGCACCCTCCCAGGGGTGGAACTGGCACTCAGTGTAAGGGTGAGAGGAAGGTATGTCCTCTTTCTCTTGCCAGGTTCGCACCTTGTTGCTGTGGTGGCCATGAATGCCACCCTGCCTTATAGCCCACTGAGTATGGACTGAAACCTCCAAGAACTGTAAGAAATAAACCTTTCCTTCCCTAATTTTGGGCGTCAGGTATTCTGTCTCAGCAATGAGAAAAAAGTAACTAACACAAGCGTCATAACAAGAAACACAAAAAAAGTAATGGAAAGCTATAGAGATCTAGAAATAAGATAAAAAATTTATGCATCAACTCATTTTGACAAATTTCTAAGGCTATGGTATAAGAAACAGTGCATGTCTTCTGTAAATGGTGCCTAGAAAACTGGCCACACACACAAAAATGAAATAAGACCCTTATCTCCCACTATAAATAAATATCAAACCATCTCAAGATGGATTAAATCCTAAATGTAAGATTCCCCCTCCCTCCCTCTTCTTCTCCCTCTGGCTCTCCCTCTCCCCCTCTTCCTCATTGGTAGCACAGTTTTAGTCCAGGGCCTTCACACTGAGCTACATCTCCAGAGCTCCTTTGTTTATTTTTATTTTTTTTTTTGAGGATTCTCCCTAAATTGCTAAGTTGCATAGGCTAGAGGAGACTTTTCTCTACAGAGGATTTATAAGCTGCTAACAGCAAGGGAAAAGAAGCCCAAATAGCTATAGAAAAATGAAAATAAAAAACACAGAAAGATACCTGTTCACACAAAAGGGTGACATGCTTATGATACATTGAAAGTAACAAGTACTGACAAAGATGAGAATATGTTACAATCCTTATATGTCAAACTGTGAAATTGCCTAGAACTTGAAAAAATATTATTCAGGGTACTCAGCACTTCAGTTAGGAACAAGACCAAGGAACCTATCAGTATCACAATGACTATAATTAACAATCATAAATTGTGTATGAGAAAAGTTGTTAAATCATACAGACAGGGAACATACTTGTGAAACACATCTGGCAAGTGCCACACATCTAGAATATGTATATGATTCTTATAGGTTAGAATCAAAAGTACAAAAGAGCAAATTTAAAGCATAATAAGATAATTCATAACACAGGAGGCTATGATCATAATATTGAAAATAATAACTACTGGTAACAATTTAAATCTGTTACAACTGTTAGACATTAGAAGAAAAACTTGCCAGGCTTAAAAAAATTCAACTATCATTCAAACAAGGAAACAAGAAGTAAGGATCCAAAGAATATTGAAACAAATAAAGGATAGATAGAAGAAAGCTAAGGAAGGAAGGCCAGGAAGAAGGAAGGGGGAAAATGATCCACAAAAATGAAGGAAACTTCTCGGAGAAGTCGTAAACGTTATATCACTATGAGACATAGACACGGACTATTTTCAAAGTCTGTTTCCAGGTTTTATGTTGGATCATTGTTCTAATCCTTGTTCTTACAAAAGTCTGCAAAGCAGTTATGAGACTATGGGTTTAGTGTTACCTTGAGGTTACTGTTCATGCCAAATTTATTTTCCTCTGAGCAGTGAGTGAAATAGGATGAATTTCAAAAGAGTATTTGCAGACAAAAATGTACTTTTAAAATAAGGAAAGAAATTTCATTCCATTTATTGAAGGAAATAAAAGAATGAAATCAAATTTCAGTATTAAAGCATCTGAGTAAACTGTATCAGTATTCAATTTAGGTTGCTTAGTTCAGGTTTAGAATCTCAGAAGTGTTTCCAGAAATCATACCAAACTTGGAATTATATGGATCATGTAAAGGGAAGAAAAATGAAAAGAAACTGGTGAGTAGATTGCTAAGGAGAAATAAGTTCAAATATATAAACTGCAAAGTCACAGGTTCCTCTAGAATAGAATAAATGAAGACTGAGCTTTGGAGAAGAAATAAGGTCAGGATAATGACATTTGTATTTGACTAGGGAAACACAATATCCACATGATTCTGAGGTCAGTTTACCAACAAGGACAAGATGCTACTCTGCTGAGGAGTCTCGCCAAGGCCTCTTTCACATCCTTGTTCCTCAGACTGTAGATAAAGGCGTTCAATATGGGGGTCACCACAGTGTACATCACAGAAGCAACAGAATTTTCTTGGGAGGAATGAGTCTCAGCAGAACCTAGGTAAACCCCAAGCCCTGTTCCATAGAACAAGAAGACCACACAGAGGTGAGACACACAAGTGGAAAAAGCTTTAGACTTGTTTGCAGTGGAGGACATCCTTGCTAAGTTGACAACAATCTGAGAGTAAGAGAAAAGGATTCCAGTGACAAGAGCCTCAATTACCGCAGCAGTTGAAACATGCAAAACAATGATACTGACACCAGTATCAGAGCTGGTCACTTTTGGAACTGAAGAAATCTCACAGAAGAAATGTGAAATTTCAGTGCCTATGGAGAAGGTGAGTTGTGTCAGAAGCAAGAAGACCAGGATTATGATAAGCCAGGACATGAGAACCAGGAGGCCACAGAGCCGAGAGTTCATGATGATCATGTATTTCAGGGGATGACAGATGGCCACAAAGTGGTCACAAGCCATCACCATGAGGAAGAAATTATCCATTCCAGCCAAAATCATAAAGAAATACATCTGAATGAAGCATTCCATATGGGAAATATCTTTGCACTGTGCTTGAATTTTCACCAGCATTTTGGGGACTATGTTGGTGGTGAAACAGATGTCCACGAAGGACATCTTAGAGAGAAAGAAGTACATGGGGGTATGGAGGCGGGAGTCAGAGCTGATGGCCAGTGTGATCAGCAGGTTGCCAAGCAAAGTGACCAGGTTCATGGACAGGAACAGGCCAAAGACAAGTGATTGTAATTCAACATCATCTGAGAGGCCCAAGAGGAGAAACTGTGTTACCCGTATGTGGTTTTCTAATCCCATGTCACCAGCTTTTCTGCTTAGGTAGAAGCAGAAGATAAGTTGAAAAATAGACAATTGGCAATTCAGGAAGTTCTTACTTCACAACATTATCTCTGGATAGACATCCTCTGTCCTCAGTGAGAGTCTCGTGACAGTGGTTCACTGAGCAAAGTTTGTTACCGTTTTTGACTGCCATACAGCACATCTAAGTAATCATGATCCCTGTGAAGCCTTTGTTCAGATAATGTTTATCTGGTGAATTCTTAGAAGAGAAAAAACACAATGACTACATACATAAAAGGAGGGAAGAAAATCAAACATAAGGCTCCTGTGAGAGTGTAAGTTCATATGCTCTTGCTCTTGAGTGGGGATGTACTGTGTTCTATCAACAGAGAAAAGTCACATAATATATAATTAATGGCTTTGATTTAAATATTCACAAGTACTCAAATTGTACTATCCTATATTAATAAAAACTCAATTTATGTTTTGAAAATAGACCTCTATGGTAGGAAAGTGGTCAATAGTACATATACTTGAGAATATCAGTTAAAGGTAAAAAATGGATAGAGGAACAATTTAGTCTGGTGAAGTGGAAAAGACATACTTCCCTGAAATAGAAATATTTGAGGTGAGAAAGGAAGAATGGTTGTTAATCAAAGGAATTAGAATTGAAGAAGTGTTTGAGCAAATCCAACCATTATTGCTCTGCTTAGCAGCCTAAACACAGAGATTGTTGGTAAGCAAAATACCAACAGCAATTTCCTAACCCAACTCAAGTCAATAGAAAATGCTACTTGAAGGCACTACAATATTTGTGTTTAATTTATGAGCATGCTCAACCTGTTTCTTTTACCTTTGATACTAAAAGAATTGGTAATATGAGAAAAGAACATTAGACTGAGTGTTGAAAATCAGAAATAATTACATTAATTGTAAATATATCACAGGTCTTAAGGAGAAATGGGAATAAAATACTATAGAACTATCAAGGACTATGTTAAATGTCATGAAAAACTTTAAGGAATGTAATAAGTAACAAAGCACATGATACCTTGTGCATGACAAATCCTTCCTGAGTGCATAATAAACTCATAAATGGTTGTAGAAAATCATAAAAGGAACTACAGTCTATAAACTAGATTGCAGAAGGTTTGGAACTTTTCAGAAAAAAAATATTTCCTTTTGGAGACAGAGTACTGCTTCCAAAAAGTGAAAGAAAGAAACATTAAGAGCTTGCAAAGACAAGTTTTGAAGGGGAAAAAAAAAACTGTACTTCATCTTCACAGACTAAGCAAACACTGAACTTTTCTATTCTCATTATTTAGAGGAAAAGTTCAGCACCCATGTTCTCTCCTTTTAGAAAATTGCAGGTGATCATCACCAGGGACATGTTTAAAGTTCCTACTGTCTCAAGAAGCAAAGTCCCAGAGTGTCATTAAGCATGTTCTATTATCTTCCCTTTTTCAGAACAAACCATATCCTCAGAGTACAAAGAGCAGAATGGAAAATTTTCAGTCAATTTTCATCCACGTAGGGAGCAATAAGGAGAATTTTACTTCCTGGAAGGAAAAGTTAGGATTTTTTGTTTGTTTCTTTGATTTACAAGTCAAAAGTTTCTCCCCAGGAAGTAACTTAATTTCTGTAGCGACAAATCAAAAATGATTCCTGTGTCATATACCTCTCCTGAAGAAACACTGGAGATTTTATGGACCATTTGATGTCTACAATACTATTGTGGAAAAGAAATCCTTAATTAACAATACTCCTTATTTTTTCAAATTAATTAAATTTTAAAATGCAAAGAAAATTGTATGTGTTTAGCTTGAACAATGTAATATTTAAAAATATTGCACAAAGAGAAGTAATTAAATAGATACTGGCATGCACATTATATCATCTTGTCATTATTTTGGGGGTGATAATCCTTAACATCACAAAGAATTTTTCAAGAATGTGGTGTGATATCATTAATCATAGTCACATTCTGTTCAGTGCAGCTCTTATTTGCTTACCTCTCAAATTTTATAGCTTGTGATACATTTTTTTTGTCTGCAACACTAAGACCAAAATTATCTAGTCTCTGGTAACCACTGTTATGCTTTATTTCTGTTACATAAAATTTTAAAAAATGTCACAAAGCCATGAGATCACACGATATTTATTTTTCTGTACCTGAATTATTTTATTCAATATAGTGGTCTCCAATTTCACCTATGCTGTTTAAATACCAATCTTTTCTTATTTATGTCTGTATAGTATTTCATCATGCATATGTCCTATATTTTTTATTATCATTAATACATGCTATAGTTCGAATAGTTTTTTTTTTTATTTTAAACCAAAAACGGAATAAAAACAATGATACAGAATTTCAAAACAAAATAATAGATTAACACTGGTTAATAGATTGCATATTGTTTTCTCCAAAGTAGTTGTTTAGATTACAAGACATAGGCATGAAAAAATGATCAAACAATCAAACAATGAAAGCACAAACTTCTTTCTGATGAACTGAGATTAGTAGTATAGCTACCTACCATATATATGCATACATATATATATATATATATACATACAGATATATAATATTTTCCATTTTTTCTTTTCTGCTTTCACCTATCCCAGTTGTTCTTTCCTTTTGAGCACTTTCTTTCCTTTTGACTTTCACAGTATCTGTTTTACATTTTGGATGATACTTACTGTTTTGACTGCATATTTTTCATACATCAATACATTGTACCATGATTGCTCCCACTCATGCTACTACGTTCTCTTGCACTGTCCCTGTCCACCACTCCCTTTCTGTCCCTTAGTTGTCCCTCTTCTACTTTCAGTTGAGCATCCTTATTACAGTTAACACAACAACCCATAGTGCTACTGATTTAACTATAAATGACATTATTTCATCTTGTATCTCTGAATAATACACCACTGTGTATAGAAATCATTCTTTTTAACAGGTATGAAAGAATACCTCATGGTGATTTTGATTTGTATTTCCAGGTTGATTAGATATGTTGAACAACTTTTTGTATATCTAATGGTCATTTGCACTTCTTTATTTATTTATAATTAATTTTATTGGTTCATTTTATACATAATGATCATATTTTCCATAGGGAATTTGTAACTGCACACGAAGATTGTTATTCTTCATTTTTTTCCTAATTCCCCTTCCTCTCTTCAGTCTATCTTCTCCACCTATTTACAAATCTTTGTTTCCATTTTATCCTTTTTTATAAATTGTCTTTTCCTTTTTCATTCCTTCCTTCCTTTCTCGTTTCTCCTACTCTAGATTTTCTTTCCTTTTGAACAATTTCTTCCCATTTCACAATATCTGTTGTATATTTTGGCCCTTATTTACTCTTTCAGTTTCCCTCAAGGGGACAATGTAATGTTTACACATGTAAGTCTGATTTATTTCACTTAAGAGTTTGGTCTCAAGTTGCACCCATTTACCTGGAAATGCCTCAAACTTATCCTTCTTTATGGCTTAGTAGTACTGCACTGTATATATAAAAAAAACTTCTTTGTCAGTTTCTTGGTTGATGGGCATTAGGGTTGTTTCCATGATTTATCTATTACAAACTGTGCTTCTATAAACATGGGTGTGCATATATCACTGTGGTATGATGTTTTTAATTCCCCCAAGAAGATAACCAGGAGTATGTCTTTATTTGAGAAAGGCCTATTCAGGTAAATTATTCATTTATAACTATTGTAAATGGAAATGTTTCCTTGTTTCCAATTTCAGATGGTTCATGATTAGTTTATAGATGTGCACTGATATGTGAATGTTGATTTTTTATCTACTAAATTTACTTAATACATTTTTCACTTGGAAGAATTTTTGGTGACTTATTGGGGGTTATCTGCATAAAAGATCATATCTGCATAGTAGCACAATATAGACTCAATCAATCCAATGTAGATGGGTTTGATTGCTTTCTATTCTTAAATCTCTGGATAGGACTTCTATTACCTAGAATTGGTGCAAGGGTGGGCATCTATGTCTTCTTTCAGATACTAGAGAAGACATTGTTGATTTCTACCAACAGAATATGATGTAAGCTAGAGTATAACATAGATTCCTTCTCTTGTGTTAGTATGCATTAATTCTATACCTAAATTTTGGAATATTTTTATCCATAAAAGATGCCAAATTCTGGCCCACACTTCTTCTCTATGTATTGCCATAATAACATAATTTTGTCTTTCATTTTGTTAATGTCGCATATTATGTTTAGTTCATTGCCATTCTCTTTCCTATCTTCCTCCACCATTTTATTTATTTTTTAAAAATCACAATTTATATGCCAATATTGATACATTAATATGAACTAAAAATCTAGTGCTGACATAAAAGCACATAGGGCCATGAAACATCTAAGAAGACTCAGACACAAAATTATGCATTCAAACTCAATTGAATTTTGGCAATAGTGAAATGCCTCACTTATTTTTCTTCATGGCAGACAAGTACTCCACTGTGTATAAATTCATTTTCTTTATCAGTTCATCTATTAATGGGCCTATATGGTGTTTCCAAGATCTAGCTGTTATAAATGATGCAGCTATAAATATGGTATGCATGTATCCTGTACTATTATGATTTTAACTTGTTTGTAAAGACACCTAGCATAGGGACAGCTGGCTCAAGTAGATTCTGTTCTTACTTTTTGATGAAACTCTAATTGCTTTTTAAAAGAGGAAAATAATATAATTAGATATAATTAGCCTGGATATGATAACCTGGCAAACTATGATGCATACAGAAAATGTCATCCGCTATAAAAACTGGTGATTTCTAAAACTACTCATACAACTGCCATGTGAGTAGAGAGCAGCACTCCTTCTCCCAGGTAGACTTCCAAGATGGAAAATACATACTCAAATAAAGAAATACACTAAGAATCTATAGCATCGATATTTACAATAGCTAAAATATATGGAATATCTTAATTCACATCAATACATGAAAGCATATACATTGTATATGCAGATATGCTAGACTATTATTCAGTCATAAAAGAAAGCAAAAGAGTCAAAAATAAGGAAAGAGGAAATGAGAAATTGGAGAAAGGCAGGAGGGGAAGAAAGAAGGAAGGAGAAAAGAAAGGGAAAATAGAAGAAAAAAGGAAGTGATGGAAGAAAAGAAAGAAGGAATTAAAAAAAGGTGAAGAAAAGGGGTTGAATGAAGAAGGTAAAGAAAAAAAGAACACAGAAAATATAGAACATCTCAGATTTGCTCTAGGAATGATATCACTACTCATCAAATGAGCAAACTCACTTCAAAGAGTATTTTTCATACGAAAATCCAATCATTGTATCTACAAAATGCAATATACCAATTTTTGAAGGGTGAAGTCTGTGTCAGTACAGTTGAAAGGGTAATAATTCAACTTAATGTTGATCTCCTCTTTTCAAAAATGGGATGAATTAAAGAAAATATCTTACAGAGGTCTTCAGGGTTAAATGAGACCAACAAGCACACTTCATATAATAAGTAATTTAACTTGACTATTGAGTTGTTTTCATTGCATTTCTTCCAAGTAACACAAGAACAAAATCACGGTAAGGTTAAGAACATTAACATTGAAGATGATAGCTTTTACATAGTAATTTTATGTAATTGGATACAAGGTTATGTTTTGATAAACACATATTTTATAATGACCGAAACAGGCTAGTTATCATATACATCACCTAAATATTTATTATTTCATTTTTGTGTGTTATTAAGAAGATAAAGTTTGAGAACATCAAGGCAACACTGACTATGTTAGGTGGTTTAAAATGAAATTAGTAATATTGCAAATACTTGTAAATAAAAAGAACAAAGATGAAACGTTAAGAAAAATGAGAGAAAAGAAATAATATTTAAAAATTAATGAGGAAGCCGTTAAGGACAAACCAATGCAAAATTATATACACAAATTGCATTTCTAAGTGTTCAAAAAGAGAAAAATGACACATAGGTTTTGGAGAAGACAAAGAACCAGGTTATTAAAATTTGAGCTATTTGCCTTAAAGACATACAAAATTCCCTTAAGTTTTAAGGTCAGTGGTTCATCAAGGAAAAGAGATTGTTCTGCTAAGAAATCTG